>JAEQBH010008511.1:0-188433 GCA_016808115.1 Tetrastigma voinierianum
TTCCTATTCCATTTGAAGTTGGAAATTTGATAACCATGTGATGTTTAAGGGAAATCGAATTCCTTATGGTATATTGAGAGAGGGCCTACCTAATAACATGTTGTAGTCATGGGTGTCTTACTATGATAACTCACCGCCCTGTAGCTCAGCATGGGGTCTCCTAGAGTGAGCACTAACCACGTAATCCCTGGTGCATTTCCTTCCTAACCTCGTGCTAAGGCTGGGATCGACTCTAGTTTCTCCCTTCCAATGCCCATCTCGTCTGGTGCTTTAATGCAAAGGATGATGATTCTTACCTAGCCCGTTGTCGACTTAACCCTGGATTGTTTTATTAGCTATCATGGTTTTTATCACAAAGGTGTCATCATGGATAAGAAGTGCCTTATCGAATCCACTCTTGTAACTCACCCACAGACATAGAAAGATAAGAGATCTAGGTAAGGTTAGAGCAACTGTTATCAGCATTTGTAGTACTTGAGAGATTAACACAACATAAATTTGAACCTGAACGGTAATGGGAACAATAATGAATCGCCAACAAATACACACACATACATCGTCTGAGAGGATGTTGTCAAGTGAGTAGAATCCAAAAGTCAGATTCAAAATATTTAAAGAATTGTATGTTCTTCGCACTGGTTAAAAAGGCAAGCAGCATGGGAATTTACACTTGGTGCCAAATGAAAAACAACAACATAATAATTGTCATATCCAAAGAGTTTCTGACAAAATGTCCAGATCTCACATTATCAAATCAGACTATTCCACAATGCCCATCTCGCGACACTGAGTGACTAGAGTATTTATTTAATCCAATAAATAATATTTAATAATTTGCGAATAATAGAAAAACAAACTCAAACTATCTGTAAAATCTTAAATTAAAACAACATTAAGAAATATTCAACAAGTGATGAAGTGAAATGAAACCGGACAAGCAAAATAACACCAGCCAATAAATGATCAAGGAAGGAATATATGATATATTGGTCCCACGAATATCAAAAGACAAATAAAAAACAAATTAAAATCGCAGAACGCAAGGGAAGGAAAGACGCGGTAGAAGAAATGCCTTAAATTTTTTTGATTCTTTTATTTTTCAACATCACAAAATCCAATCACTGATTCTCATCTGATGAAACACTGAAATGTCCATTGAGCTTAATAGAAAATGGTCCACGCCAGAGGGACACAAAGTGGTTTCATACAGATTTCACCAAGAAATTTAAAAAAAACATGCCAAAAAACCACCAGTTTTTCTCGATCTAATGCATTCTAGTATATCCGCACTTGTCTGACCAAAAGAGGTTTACTTCACGCGACTTAAAGCCACGCTGAACACCAAAAATCTCTGGGCTTTTCACAACCCGAAAAGGTAGGAAATTTTCCCACTTGTGTTATTTCGAGCCCAAAGACTATATAATGACTCAGAATATCTCTAGAGGCTTGGTAAATTTCAGTCCCAAAATTTTTGGGGATCGAGTTTAGGAATTTTAGAAATTTCGGGGACTATTTTTCGATAGTCCTGTCAATTTCGGATCGTTTTCTCGATGCTGGTTAAAATTTTAGATTTTATTCAGATACCCCGATATACTTTCGTAAATGTTTTCAGTGTTTTTAGATTATATGGAAAGTCCTTTGCTTAGGACCCAGCCATATGCCTCAATGGTATTCGGGGGACCATATATTTTCCGAAAAATTTAATCAAAGAATCAAGCGTGCAAATCGCTTGGTCAGGCTGACGTGATCTAATACACTTTATGTGTTAAAACACTTGAGCCAAGGAATCGCGTTTCAAGTTTAGCAAGCAAAGAGGAGTGTTCTAAACTATTTTCCAAATACTAGTGTATTATTATTATTATTATAAACTGTTTTACACTGGTATTTATTGCCAATTATTAAACCATATCAGCAAGTAACGAGTTTAGAAAGTAATGGTTCTGATGCATCCAATCATACCTTTAGTTGAAAATAAAAACAGTTTTGATTTAAAACCATAATTGAAAAGCAAATGGTTTCGAGTTTAAACCATGGTACTGAGACAAGTACAAATTGGTTTTGATTTAAGCCCTTCCGATGGAAACGGAAGCAATGGTTTGAATTATTAAACCATTTTTCATGAAAGTGAAGCAATGGTTTAAATTGTAAACCATTTTTCAAAGAGCAAGCAAGCAAGCAAAAAGAATTTTCCGTGGAAAACAAATCTTTACGTAAGGAAGCATTTTGCGACACGTTAAATAAATCTTAGCGGTGATGGCATGACGAGGTCAATTCCACCATTCACTAGGAAAAGGCATGCGACAGTCCTCTCCACCGCACGGCTTGAGCACAGTTCTGCTCACTAGTAAGAGCAGCAAGGCATAGCCTCCAGCCGGCCACGATTTATAAAGCCATTTATATACGTTTTTGAAAACAATTATTGTCTCCTTGGCCGCCTGAAGCTTCCGAGAGTTTAAAGCAAACGTCGAGCCATGCTCCCGCTAGATTTCAAAACCACTGCTTTTGAGCCAAGCTCCGTGGATTTTTATTTTCAAAACATACGGTCTGTGCTCCCTGCTTATGAAAAGTTTTGGTTAACTTTTAAAGCAAAAGGTTCGCAAATGCCGCAAACTTTTCGCAAAGATAAAACAAGCAAGCAAGAGAATTTTTGAGAAGTTTTATAAACTTCTAAGCAAGCAAGAAATGAGAGTTTTATAAGCTTTTAAAGAAAAGTAAAGCAAAGCAAGTAAGCAAGTGGCTAAAAGCTTCATAAACTTTTTAAAAGCAAAGCAAGTGGCAAAGCAAACAAGCTGAGAAAAGTTTTAGAAACTTTAAAGCAAGTACAAAGTAAAGCTTCGAAATAATTGTAAAAAGAAAGTTTTGCGCTTTGAGATGTTTTCCTC
This sequence comes from Tetrastigma voinierianum, assembly GCA_016808115.1. Taxonomy (NCBI): domain Eukaryota; kingdom Viridiplantae; phylum Streptophyta; class Magnoliopsida; order Vitales; family Vitaceae; genus Tetrastigma; species Tetrastigma voinierianum. The sequence goes on from JAEQBH010008511.1 coordinate 2,883, forward strand.
GAAAAAGAAAACATTTTATAAAACATACACTCACCGAGCCTGCTTAGCTTCATTATTTCGTATTTTAAAACTATTTTCCGTGCAATGTATAATTCTGACGCTGGAGTGTGCATTAGATTCTCCTACATTTATATCAATGTCAGATTTAAATAAAATACCGTAAGGAAATACTTTGAACTTGTATAATGGAGCATATGTATGTACATAGAGTAGTTTTGTGAGAATGTTGGTATGTCGGGTTGCCATGTATTTTTGATATAGTGTAAATCGATGTATACAGATTTGGGATATTTAAGCCCTATAATGTGCAGAACAAGAGGTCGCCAAATTTTGTTATAAAATCATAAGTTTAGAAAAGAAAAATTTTTATAGGAGGTTTTAGTAAGCAATACGCTTCTCGCTTCATTGTGGAGTTTCTAAATGCTAGAGGTAACGGCCGGATTGGTGGAGTGGTCGTCTACCGATAAAGTAGGGGAAGCGGTGTGACAAAAAGGTTATGGTATCCAACCGAGGAAGCTTGATATTGTTTGTACTTCTAAGGCTCTCTTGATCCGATGTCACAAGAAGTATTCTTTCCCGCTTGCCGGGATTTCCACTCTCCCGCAAACCTCTCTGAGATTACGGCATGGATTTCTCTCCAAAAGGCGCCTAATGTTGAACCGGGGTCACCGACGAGCGGTGGTGGTCGGACTCATTCCCGCCTTCCGAGGCCAATGACGGCCAGAGACGTCCACGCCGATCAAGTATTTAATCTCCTTTAGCCGGATGCGCTCATCCTGCCTCTGTCCATGATCCTCGTGGAACTCACCCGCATTGGTGTCGTCTCTTCTAGCGGGTCCGACTTCATCTCGGGATGGCCACCCTTAAAACCCTTTCATGTTGCACTTCGGGCAGACCGCACACCGAGGTCGCTTCGGGAGGGGTGTACTGCTGAGGTGAATACCGCTACTGCAGCTTAGGCTGAGGTGGTCCCCTGTGATCCTTGACGCTCCCCTCGTCTGTTAGGATCGCTTCTCCGCTTTCTCTCGCTCCCTCCTCGGGACTGGCCCCGTCGCCTGCCTCTGTGGCTTCGTTCTTCTTTGTCGCCTCACTCTTTCCTTTGAGTAAAAGAGTTTTGCTTTGACAAGAGGGCTTCTTCAATCGTTGATATATTCTCTCGTTTAGCGAGAACTCGGCCATGCTTGTACCGAGGGTTCTTTTGAGATAGAGAACATTAGGTCTCTTCGACCGCACCCCAAATTTCCGCAATGAAAGCAAGAACTCACGAACTTCCTGCCGAGAATATCCACCTTTAGCGACCTGCTAAACCTTTGAACATATGACCTCAAAGCCGAGAGAGCTCTATTTTATGGTCACGTGATAACTCTAGCTTCCCGTACATCCTGTTCGATAAAGTTAGAGATCAATGCGATGGAAAGTTCGTGGAACGACGAGGATGGAAGACAAATGAGTCCTGTTAAAACTGCACTTACCGTCGCCCTTTAATGTGATAGCTAAGGCTCCGCTTCGCACGGTCAGCGATATCCGTGGTAGTTCCATCTAATTTTTCGTATGTATTGAGGTGGTCTACGGGCTCCTTGGTTCCGCCGAACGCCTCGGACCGCGCATTCTCAACTTTGCCTGGCGGGGAAGTGCGCACTTCTACGGTGAATGAAAGCCATTGGCGCACTGGGTGGCGCCCATGGAGATCGAGCTCTAATCTTTACCGCTACCTTCATGTGGTTGATTTCACTGACGCCCCCTCGAACCTTGCTCCCACGACCTCTCCTCGCTATGTATCCACTCCGTGGGGTCAGGCGATCATGTTCCTGCGCCGCTAGCTCTCCTTCTCTATCCGCTCTCGACGAGGGTCGAGATGTCGCTTCTTCTCTGCAATGTGGCTTCTCGTCTTTCGCCCGGCTGCGCCTCCCGGGTGTCAGATTTGCCCGGTAAGTTGCTCCACTTCCTTCAGCCAGTGTCAAGTTGAGGTCGAGCGCCTCCACATCGCCCGTGTTGGCCTCGCATAATCTCTAACGCGCTCCGGAGGCCTACCGCCCACGCCGCCCGTCGGGTCTCGCGATCCTCGAGGATTAGCTCGCTTCCGCCAGGTGTTTCCGAAGCTGACAAAGATCGGGCCTCGAGAGATCACTTTATTTTGTAAATAAACACTGCTCCTACAAACGCGCTAAACTCGATGATGTTTTTTTAATCTGAATCGGGCTTAAGCATACATATGCTAGGCTACCACGACTGCATTTGACTCCTCTGCAAAAACCAACAAACAAAAAGGATTGGCGGGGGCTCGCCCATTGCCTCTCTGATGCCTAAGTCAGTTCTTTCTAGGGGAAAAAAAGATCAACTGCTTAGGGAATGAATTTTATGTGCGTAAGTCCTGCTGCATTTTCACCCGATGGGTGGCCCGGTATTTATAATGGATGATCAGCGACAACTTTCCACCGGATGATGACACCGGTCAGTATTTTTCTAATATAATACGACATCAATAAGATGTTTCCTTGTCGAGGATGATACGATATTTCTCCCCCACCGGGTAGGATTTTCTTTCCTATCGTGAAACCGATTAATAAAGGGATAATTGATGGGCACACCGGGAAATATCTTACTTTCTGGACAGGAGACTGGTGTTTTCTCCTAATACGGATTCCTTGGGCTGCCAGCCTTTTAAAGGGGTGAGTTGGGCCCTCGTTTTGGGCCTGCCTTTGAGGGAGACCATTAAGGGCCTATTGCTGCGATCGCCCATTTCTTTAATCCCGATCGTTTGGCTTGTATCTTAGCTCGCTACTGCTATTTCAAAAACCCCATCAATTTCTATGATCTTTGGAATATTCTAGAGATATGAGCATAATAATGGGTATTAAGTTTTTTAAATAATTACCATTTCATCAATCCTAATATTATTCTTCCATCTTAAAAAGTAAAACATTAATAATCCCGAATATCATGATTTTCCTTTCTGCAAATTTTTAATCAAGATACTTTCTTTCAAGTGTAATTGCATTCCTTCAAACATGTTTGTTTGATAATAAATTTTTTAATATTATTTCTAAAATAAAATTAGAAGTATAAACAAGGTATTTATGATGTTAACATAAAAACCCTTTCTTTTGTTAAAATTTAATTTTTCAAAGAATAATTAGATTAAAATTGAATAAAATGATCATTAAGTAAAATTATTTAAGTATGATGTTACAAATAACAATCGAAGTGTCTTAATATCAAGAAAAAATTGTGTTGTTCTTGATTTATTTATTGTGAAGATATATAGAAAGAGATAGATAAAATGGAAAAAGATGAAAGCAGCTTCTTCATTTTGTAATTTAAATAGTTCTATATATATTTTATTTTAAATGTATAAATGATTGTCAAATGATTCTATGCTTTTCTTAAAAATTATCTAGTAATTTTATCTTTAAATAAATAAATAAGTTCAAAAATATATATATATATATATATATATATATATATATATATATATATATATATATATATATATATATATATATATATATATATATATATAAAATTATTATTTTAAATAATTACTATAAATAATGATTTTGTGACGCCTCAAATCCTAAATGTTGTTTTTTTTTTTTTGGTATCGACAACTCGCCGCGACAAAATTTCCGTCGCAACAAAGCTATCATGTGCGCCCCGTCGTGATATTTTCAAGGCGATGTGCCTCAGAAGGGCCTAAGGCACTTCGCTCAAGGCGCCCATGGCGCGCCGACGCATGCCCAAGGCCGTCCGACCGCACAGAAGCAAGGCCACAAGGTTGAACGCCATCGCCACGCCCACGGCCTCTCGGTCGCTACACTCATGCCATAGTCTTCACCGTCGCAACATAGAATTCTATGTCGCGACATGGAAATCATACCCATGGGGAAAACTCTGTCGCAACACAAGAAGGCCCTTGCAGCGACCCAAAACACCCTGGCCCAGCCTCAAATCCTGTCGCGATTTCAAGCTCACCACCTATTCACCAAGAATGGTGAAATAACCATTATCATGCATACACACCCCACTCAACGCCATGTTACGATGCATATGAAATGCAAATATGCTATATTATGTTACATGTATCATTTCCAAATCATGGCAAATAATTTTCATTCACCATATATCTCATGTCAATACATCAACTAAGCATATATTAACATGATTTTCACACAATAGCAGGATATGCATTTTTTTTTAGCAATAACACACAAGGGCAAAGACATTACCTAAGTTAGTTTTTCCAAAGAATTTACACAACAAAGACAAGACACATTACCACTCGGAAATCCGAGCTTTTGTCCCATCGCTTAAAAATAGTCTCCAACGCCTAAACTCACAACAAAATCCAAAACACTCGGGCCCGGACTAAAACAATTAAACATGACCCCAGAAAGTCGGGAAAAACAACCTAAAATTCCTACACTCAGCACCAAGATTTTAGGACTGAAATTTACGGCTTCAAGGAAAACACCAAGCCATTACATGGTCTTTAAGCTAGAAATAACCCAAGTTGGAAAAACCCATACCTCTTGAAGTTTGACGAAACTTTCAGATTTTGGTACCCACGCGTAGCTCTCGTCGCGTAGATGAACTTTGTCTCTTGCTCCAACGAAAACCGACAATCCGATCTCCATAGATCTTAGAGAGAAGAGAAAACCCCTTTTTCCTTTTTCTCTCTAACTACTCTTGTAACGACCCGCACCAAATAATACGAGTTTTTAACACACTTGACCAAGTTTGACCAAGTTCACCAAGTTTGACTTTTTCGAGGAGAAATAGTTTTAGGTTAACTAGTACCACTGTAGGGCCTCTGGCCGATACGTAGTTCATAGACGCGGTTAACGCTACAATCCAACACGAAACATGTGCTATCGGAAGTTCAATAGCAGCACTTTATCGCCCCAAGCCTGGCTCGAGATTTTTACCCGAAAGCGAATTCTAGACCCTATATACATAGTTTGGGATGCTAAAGGAAACCCTGAAATTCTAAGACACTTTCGAGTCTAAAACCCTAGGAAAAGCTCTCCAAACCGAACCGGGGTTGAGTTTTTGTTCATTTGCGAAATGTGAGAGATCGACTGCACGAGGCACTGACCGCCGGCCACCGGCGACACGCGCTGGCCTAGAAGGTGCGCAAAATCAAAACGATCCCTCCGTTGAAATTTCACGGCGAACCACCGTTGGACGCGCCAGGATCGGGCCGGCGAAGCGGCGGCGGCGGCCACCGTGAACCACCAGAAAATTCGTGATTTCCGGCCATTTTTCGGCCACTTCAGGCCACCCCATAGCTCCTTTCCACCATTTTAAGACCCCCTGAACTCATTTCCGTGGTCCCTTTTTGCATATTCCTCACTGTTTGGAAGTTACAACAAAAACAAAATTCCATTAAGGTTAGATCGAAGTTTTCCGCCACTACGCCGATCATAATGGGCGTATGGTACCAATGGGAGTTCCCTGTCTCTCGCTTTCCATTGATATGTGGTTTGTAAATTTTGGACGCCGCTTAAGTTGGGGTTTCATTTTGTATTGCTTTCGAATTACCGGTGGTTCGGGATCGAAATGGTAACCAATTGGTCAAATCCTGCAAAATTGAAGCTGTATTAGTGCAATGGATGTTTTTAGAATTAAATGGACGGTTCAATTTTCAAGAAAATTAGTTCCCATGAAAAGCCCCAATTCGTACTCCGCCCATATAGGGCATTAATCGTGTAATCGACCCGTCTGAGTCCAAATTAGGATGATTTCATAGTTCTAAAAGTTATTCTAAGGCCTTTTGTAAGTGATTCCTAATGTCGCTGGTTCAATTATTGGAGCTCCAAGTTGTATTTTATTTATATTATGCACTCACGGCCTGAGAGACGATCCTACTGTGGAACGTAATCGAGCATCTATAACATGAGCGGTCTACTTGTTTTTCTTTAGAATGTTTCAGGTACATATGATATACATTTTCATGCTAGTTATTTCATATATAACTTATTTGATCGGACGGTTATTGCGCATAAATGAAAGGCCAGTTTTTATAAAAACAAGTTATCATTTCATGTGGAATTTTGTCAACATTTTAAATATTCGAAGTTTTAGCGTTGTTCATGGATGTGTGTGAGTGGTTTATATGTTTTAAATGATTTGGGATATGATGGTGATATATCTATGGTGATTAAATATTTTATATATATATACTGCTTTTGATCAAATGGTTGGTTGCATGCATGTGATTATCGGTATCATATAAAACAAGTTATCATTTCATGTGAGTTTGTCATCATTTAGCCATTTGGAAGTTTTATTGAGTTCCTAGATGAGTCTGTGTTATTTGAATATTTTGGGTACGTGGATTGAGGTTTTAAACCGCTTTGAAAACTCATTGTTTTAAGAAAGAGATTTCGAGGTCTTGTGAAATGATTATAATACAATGCCGTTTGGAAAAGTACTTCGTGGAGTAAAATACGAATATATATTAATTCCACGGGTCGCGGAGGCCTGACATCGGACGGCTGGTATGCCAATGATGTCGTGAGTCAGCTATATATATTAATTACATCTGCCGTGAGGCTGGACACGGCCTTGGCTATATGCCAACAGCAGGTCGGAGCTTAGTTATATTATTCTGTCGGCCATGCGGTCGGATTACCGATGGTCAGGTATGCCACGGCCAGTTTCTAGAGATTTGTTATATATTAATCTTACCTGGCCAGGAGGCTCCATTACCGATACCGTATGCCAATGAAGCTGAGGTCGTCACCATGGTATATGATGGGTATATAATACGTGTTCATAAAGGATATATGTACGTGTACATTGTTGATCTCCGATTAAGTATAAGCTTTTTCCATATTTATAGTTGTGTGGTATTTTCATGGTTATTTTTACGGCATGATGGTTATATATATTTATGCTCACAATCGTATGTCAGGGAAACGTATTCAGTTTTAAGGTTCTTGAAATGGTGATGCCTATAAATTTTCGAGTACGACTTCATATTGTTGGCTGTAAAGTTTGGTTTTATGAAACACAAACGTGGGAACATTACAAAAGAGCGGATCGTGAGGTCTGGTGAGCATGAATTTTCAAAACAAAAAACATTATTTTCCATATAAATTATGCCACCTAACGAGATTCTTTCTCACGTTTATCGCTTTAATATCCTGCCTCCCAGTCCGCAAGCCTCGTAGGCCTACCTCGTGCGATTCAACACCGCTCTGTCCATAGTCGCAGTACTCTATCCCACCTATATGTCTTTGTTTTGTTGGACCTATTTAATCTCATTTGTAACCTTAAATTCGCAAATACTCTTAGAATGCTCTGATATTTGTATTGAACTTTTATGATACCTCATTTATAATTGTTGTGGGTTTTTATATATACATGTATAATTGGGTACAATTAATACATGGTGCCATCTCTCCTTAAGGTGGGGTCCCACCATATCTTCCCTAAAGATTTTACAGTAGGACTTCACTAGGCGGGACCATCCGGGAAATCCGGGGAGGGTATCACTGTTTGTCCTCACACTTGTATCGAGCTCTAGGTCAAATTCTGGGTCAGATTTCATTGCGGCACCATCCAAGAGCCAGATACCTCCTAAGTCCTAACTTTATCATTGGGATCGATTCCTCGTTTCTTTGATTCCTTCGGGGACGTTTCTTCCTGATGGCGCCTGCAGGTAGACGAGGGTCCAACAGTTTCCATGGAAAGCCCAGTGCACCTAACTATGCGAAGGAAATTCCGTCGAGCGCCCCGGCCTGATCACTGCAGAGGAGCAGCCCACCGGTACACCGCTGATCGTGCCTGCACTGAGCAGCTGGGATTATGATGGAAGCTCACTTTAATCCCATGGTGGCTCCCATCTGCCAGGTGACCATGCAGAAGATTCCTCGACGAGTAAAAATAGCACGACGAGACGCAGTCGGGCCGGGTTCCCGCCGGGTAATGCAAAGCAGGCTGGCAGGCGATGAGAGACTAGAAACGCCCACTGCGCACAAACAAGGTCGCCTTCACATCGAAGCTTCGCCAAATTTTTGTTGAGACTAAGAGGTCGGGAGTTCGAGACACTCCACTGCATCATGACAAATCGAACATGAGCCACAGGTTCAAAGAGTTATCACTGCCAAATTCCCATACGGATGAAGTCATCAAGAAGAGAGGAGGTTTCGACGGCTGGTTGAAAGACTCATAGCCAGCCTCTCGTGGTGGTCCGATCATCCCACGTGACGTCATGAGAGACGCCGCTCTAAAGGTGGGAGAGATAGGCCCCGATCACGCCGCACTAAGGTCATCATACGATGGATCGTATGCGGGAGCCCCCAGCCTCAGTGGATCATCTAAGAGGTAGTTTCACCTAGATCTTCGGCGCAGAGATCCAGTGGGGATGACGCAGCCGACTGGTGAGCGTGCTCAGAGAGGTGACACACACATGGTTCGGATTTCAATCGCAGGCAGTGGCATTAGCCATTTTCAGAGATCTCGCAGCCGGCGCTACCGTCGACTTGTGGCATCATGGGCAAGGTTCACGGTGACCATGCCAATGGAATAATGTATGCTTTCCGCATGCATGCACATCTCGTGAGGGACCATCTTATCAAGAACTACCATACCAGAGTCCTGATCAAGCCATCACCCAAGAGTTAGTGGGCATGTAAGATTGAATACACAGCAGGCGTGATTCTCGTGTGGTTCCTTTAGCATCGATGTGCCATCGCACCAACGCCAGGCGAGTGCAGAGGACGACCACCGCTAGGGAGGCGTAGCTTATGCTATGGCTACCGGGAGGCACAGCCACCCCCGACGCTAGACAGTACGAATTTCGTGGACTAAATTTTTATTTAAGGGTAGATTGTAAACGACCGCACCAAATACGAAGCTTTTAACACACTTGACCAAGTTTTGACCAGCTCGACCAAGTCTCTCACCAAGTTTGACTTTTCGAGGAGAAATAGTTTAGGTTAACTACAAAGTACACTTCTCGTGAGGCCCCACGATACGAAAGTTCATAGATCTGGCCAGAACGTCACAATCCTAATTTACGGATAAAAAGTTACTGGGCCATCGGAAGTTCAATAGTAGCACTTCTTATCGTTGTCCAAGTCTCCGCTTTTGAGATTTTACCCTAAAGCGTAATTCTCTTAGACCCTATATAAAGATAGTTTGGGATGCCAAATGAAACCCTAGCCCCAAGGACACTTTTTGAGCTCCAAAAACCCTAAGAAAAAGCTCTCCAAACCGGGAACCAAGTCGAAGCCTTTTGTTCATTTGCGGCCGTGAGATCGCACTGCATAAGGCACCACCGGCCGGCCACCGGCGACACGCGCCGGCCTAGAAGGTGCGCAACATCCAAACGATCCCTCCGGTGGAATTTCACAGGAACTGGTCACGGACGCCACGGATCGGGGCGGCTGGCTTGCCAGGCGCGGCAAACATCATGGAACCACCGTAAAATTCGTGATTTCCTGGCCATTTTCCGCCACTTCGTAAAGCACCCCATAGCTCCTTCACCATTTTTAGACCTCGAACTCATTTCGTGGTCCCTTGCGTATTCCTCACCGCTTTGGAAGTTACAACAAAAACAAAATCGCCGAAGGTTAGATCGAGCGCTTTCCGGCCACAGCGACTGTCGACCAAGGTAATGGTACCAATGAGTTCCTGGTCTCGGGCTTTCCATTGATATGTGGTTTCGGTAAATTTTGACGCCGCTTGGTTAGTTTCCATTTTAGGTTGTTCTTTAATTACCGGTAATGATCGGGGCCAGCATCTATTGGTCAAACTTGGAAAATTAAAGTATTATTAGCGTAATCGACGCTTAGAATTAAATTGACTATTCAATTTCGAGAAATTACCCTGTGTGAAAAGCCCCACTCGGGTATCTAGCCCATAGAGCATTAATCAATCGGGATCCGTCTGAGTCCACCAGACGATTTCATGGCCTAAAAGCTATTCTAAGTGCCTTAGGGGCATTCCAATGTCGTTGGTTCAATTATTGAGTCTAAGTGGTATTTTATTTATATTACTAAGTACCTACGCTGCCTGAGACGATCCTACAGTGGGGAACAGAACTGGCATCTATGGGCATGGAATATGGGCTTGATTTGTTTTTAACGTTTTGTGATTATTACGATATATACATTTTGCAGTTAGTTATTTTACATATAACTTATTTGATCGGATTTGGCTATTACAAGATAAATGAGTTGATGGGGCTTATAAAAACAAGTTATCATTTACGTGAATTTTGTCAACATTTTAAATATTTGGAAGTTTTACGTTGTTCGCTGACATGAACATGACATGCTTTAAATGATTTTGGGGATATAATTATATATCTACGGTGATTAAATATTTTACATATATACCGTTTGATCAAACGGTCGGCTGTACTTAAAGTGTGATTATCTGGCCTCATATGTACCAAGTTATCATTTCATGAAGCTTTTGTCATCATTTTAAATATTTGGAAGTTTTACTGAAGTTCGGATGAGTCTCAGAGTATTTGAATATTTTTGGGTACGGATTGAGGTTTTAAACCGTAAGACCCGAGAAATTCCAATTCGGAATAAGGGCAAAATCGCAATTTTAATTATAAATTTTAAATGTTAAAAAAGTCCGTAATTAATTCCTCTAGACTCTGATGACTAAACGATCGTATCGCTGAATCGCCCCCGGTCGTCATCTAGCAAGACGCAAAATTTCGCACTCACGGCATGGGCCTGAGTTGGCACGCTTTCTCGGCGCACGTTTCTCGGCCACAGAAACCGATTTTCGACGCGACGAAAGGCACAGAGCACAAGACTCGCCGCATCATAAGTGGTATGAGCATAGAAACAGATTAAATGACGGCCGAGGCCAAGGCGACATCAACTGAGAAAGAGGGACAAAATGGTAATTATGGAATTTGATTTTAAGTGACTAGAGGACAAAATAGCCAATAGTCACTTATCTCCTACCTTAAGCCAAGACCAAAAACGGGAGAGACATTTTTGGATGCAGTGAGCTCCAAATTTGAGAGCTCTGCAGAGAGCGGCTTCTCTCTGTAAAAACGAGATCCGATCATTGCATCGGGCTCGGAGCAGCAGTAAACGCTCACGACAGCTACGTGCCGCGGGACCCCCGGTTTGCGAAGTTTTTGACAACTCCAAGAGGCAGGATTTTCTCCTACTACGCTTTATTCCCATTTTGCCAATGCTTTACGGCTTCGAGGTCGCTGGCGTCGGTTTTGATTCCATTCCAAAAACATGGACCGAATTGTTAGAACTGCCGGGGATTTTTCCCACCATCCGAGACTGCCCAGAAACTAGGGGCTGTTTGGGTGTTTTTAATTCCAGAATTGTGCTTTAAATCATGAATTTGTATGGAAAAGGCCGGGATTGGGCCGCTTGATCGGTCCCAAAACATGGGAATGAAATTGTAGAAATTTTGGAGACTCTTTGGACAGCCGTGGACCTTCAGAATCTGTAGTGGGTTGTTGTGTTAGAATTTATGGAATAAATTCTATTTTGGTGATTAGGAGACCGGAAACGGGAATGGAAAATTGGTTCCACCAAGAGAACTCGTCGTGAGAAGTGTATCGCCTGACATCCCACTTATTGCTGACCGTAAAAAATGAAATTCCAGTTTGTGATAATGAGCTGAAATTGTCCATGTGTTTTGTACAAATTCTTGCGAAATGAGTGACTTGATTTGGTGTGGTGTAGAAATCAATAGGTTAATGCGCTTAATGAGGATTACATGTGAGGTCACAATTATATGAATATAATTGTGTATGTATAGGCCATTGGGAATAAAGATTGTGATTTGCTCAATTATATGGAATATAATTGTGATAATAGGCCATTGGAGATGAAATTATGAATTTCTCAATTGAGCTAAATCAAGTGATGCTTGATGTGCTGGAATTACATGCGTGTAATTATAGTTGATTGAAAATATGCATATCAATATATTGTGTAAATGGTTTTGAAAATGGCATAATGCATTTTCATACGTGACCGGGTAACCTGTGGTTAGGTGTGAGTGCATGACATGGATTTTTGTAAAACGGGCATGTTTTGGCGAAAGGACTTCACAAGTGATGATATTCTGAGAATTGGGTTGGGAGATGGGCCAATGTATCATTTCTCGGATGAGGACTATGACTGCTTCTGAAAAGCTCACTCAACCAATTCACTCCTCTGAGAAAGAGTCTCATACTTTACCGAATATTTCGGGTAGTATATTTTCAAGAACAAAAGTTTTGTTTTGAAATGATTATTTTCATACATGGCTTAGGCAAGTGCGAGCGAAGTCGAGACTCGTGACATGGGGTGATCATGCAGACATTCAAGTAGGATCATGTTTTTACTGAGTGTGTGTTTACTTTTGGAGCATTGCACTCGCACTTAGTGGTGAGTGCCCACTTAGTATGATTCTCCCACCGAGCTTTAGCTCACCCCGTCAGACTCTTTATATTTCGTACATGGAGCCGAGAAGACAATCCATTTTGAAGAAGCTGCTTGTGGCTTGATGTTTTTTGGACATACATGTATTAGTCTTGTAGATGTTAATATATGTTTGTATAAAGTGTAAATCAACTATGGAATTATTGCAGATAATCGAGAATAGTTGGTATGTTTTTATGAGTATTAGTTTATATTTCTCCAAGAGGCATTTTTACTCATGTTGGGATTATATTGCATATATTGGATTGCTTGGGACAGGTAAATGCAGGTTATTTAAGGTATGCCTTTGTATTTGGGTATTCCCGCATAAAGGAGATCGCTCGATTTTCTAAAGTGGCGTCTGCAACCCGACTTCCACTTGTATTCCGATGGGTTGATCTGCAGTCAACTATCCCTGCTTCGGGGGCGCTACATAAACCGCTTTGAAAACTCATTGTTTTAAGAAAGAGATTTCGAGGTCTTGTGAAATGATTAAGTGATACACGTCGCTGAAAAGTACTATGAGTAAAAATACGAATATATATTAATCCACTAATAGTGAGGCCTGATTACTCGACGCTGGTATGTACGCATGTCGTGAGTTTAGTTATATATTAATTACACGGTCGTGAGGTCGGATTACCGACGGTTGGTATGCCACGATGTCGAGATTTGTTATATATTAATTCCACGGTCGTGGAGGCCTGACAATACCGATTTCGCTGGTATTCCACGAAGGTCGTGGAGGCTCAAGCTTACTCCGATGGTATATGATGGAAAGGCAATACTGGCCCATAAAGGATATATGTACGCATACTGTTGATCTCCTCGATTAAGTATGTTTTCCATATTTATAGTTGTGGTATTTTCATGGTTATTTTTACGACATGATGGTTACATATATTTATGCTCAATTGTATGTTAGAAACATTCAGTTTCTGTGGTTCTTGAAAAATGATGTCGTTAAATTTTTGAGCATGACTTGCGCTTGTTGGGCTTTTGGTAAAGGTTTTATGAAACGTTTGATAAACGGGGAACATTACAAAAGAGTGGACGTGAGGTCTTGAGAGAAGGAATTTTTCGAAAACAAAAACATTATTTTCCATATAAATTATGCCACTCACTGAGATTCTTTTCTCACGTTTATTGTTTTAATATCTGTTCCCTAGGTCCAGTTCGTAGGGCCTACCTCGCGCCAGATTCAACACTACTTATCATGATACTGCAGGCCTATTCCCTCCCCTCCTCCACCTATATGTCTTTATGTCTTTGTTTTGTTGGACCTATTTAATCTCATTTGTAACCCTAAATTCACAAATACTCTTAGAATGCTCTGATATTCGTATTGAACTTTTATGATACCTCATTTATAATTGTTGCGGGTTTTTATATATACATGTATAATTGGGTATTAAATTAATACATGGTGTTACTCCCCTCCTTAAGGTGGGGTCCCACCGTATCTTCCCTAAAGATTTTATAGTGGGACTTCACTAAGCAGGACCACCCGGGAAATCCGGGGAGGGTATCCGGGTCGGGTCATGTCAGCTCTAATTTGTAAGGGCCCCACCCCCTGGCCCACTCCGACGAGGGGTGGTCCCACTCACAAAGTTATCCCCTAGCTCACAGGGGCTCTTCTCTCCGCGGCCCGAACCTAGGACCATGAGCTTAGATACCCATCCGAGGTAGTTCCCACTACTAACCAAAGGCAGCTCACTATAGCTGGAACTACCTCGATCGGTATCTACGATCCTGTCAGCCCACGAGGCTTAAGAGTTCCTCTGAAGCAGGGGGATAAACAAGGCTGGGAGCTCATTCCTCGCCGGAGTGGGCCGTGTGGGCGGGGCCCTTATAAAAAGGCGCCTTTATATCACAAGGTCCTCACCCCCTGGCCCACTCCGACGGAGGGTTGGTGTCCACCCACAAAGCATCCCCCTAGCCTCATGTGAGTTTCTTGCCTCGCGGGCTCGAACCCAGACCATGAGCTTAGGGTACCCATTCGAGGTAGTTCCCACTTACCAACCTGGCTACTAGTCGTGGATTTCCAAACCCGGGGTCCGTTTACTACCCACAACCCGCTGAATACAAGTGAATGTCAGGTGACCGACATTTTTCACTTAAAATCGAAAGCAGAGTCTCCCTTTCAGACGGAAGCTCTACCCAACATACACTCAAATACCGGGTCCCAAACAAATTCAATATATTCACAATATGAGTAAAACGGCCACTTGGGCCCATAACCATACTCCTCATACTACAACAACTATATCCAATAGTTTCAAAAGAGTTAATAATTCACTCTTATACAAACACATATATCAAAATTGGGAGAATTCTAATGGGGCATGTTTCAAATCATCAAAGCCACAACCTGCTTTCTTCTAAGACCACTCTACGACGCGCCAGCTCACGCATGCCCCTGTGACTGTGAAAATAAAGGGGTCCTGACGACGTGGTGAGCTAAAGCTCAAGAGGAGAATCGCCCTGCCGGCTACTCACCACCTAAGTGCGCTGCAATGTTCCGTAAAGTAAACACCCATCTCGCAAATGCATGATCCTACTTGAATGTCTACGACTAACTCAGATCCGAAGTCCTCACCGACTTCTCTCACACTCGCCTAAGCCTCGTATGAGAATTATTACATTATTAGTGGACAACCTTCCGATGAATATATATCAATCTGGGTCATCCGACGATTGATATATTATTTGTTTGTGGACTACTCCTCCAATGAATAAATATCAACTGGCATCCGACGGTTGATATATATTATTCGATTTGGACTACCCTCCGATAATTTGGCATTTTAGACTACCCTCCGAACCTCATGCTTCACTGGGGACTCATCTCATGCACTAACTCCTATATTCTAGGATGTTCCAGCATAAGTGGAATGCATGTATGTCGGGCCTAATTCACTTTTAATCACATGCAAATATATAAACATGAATATATTCGGCATAAAAATTAAATCACACAAACATGTTACGTAATTATCATTTCACGACCAAAATTAGCTCTCTCTTGGCTAATGTTCAAAATAATAAGCAATCTGATTCAAATTACTTAACTAAACACATAATTTTACGAAATTATTTCTTGAATATTGTTTCTAGAATAGTAAAACCCCTTGCCATTCCCGAAAGATCAAGGAAATCAACGGTTCACTTAGTGAACGCGAAATTCACGGTCATTCCCGGCCTAAATTCAATCAAAGCATGATTTAACACACAAACCCATCATTGTATCCTCAATGCTCGTGGATCGGGCCTACTTCTGCCGCTCCATTTGGTTTAAAAAAAATTGTATTAATTCGGCCCCATGTTTTGGGACCGATCCAACAGCCCCTAATGGCCTCAATCGACTCAAACATTCGAAAAACACTAAAAATGGGAATAAAACCCAAGTAGGGAGAAAATCCTACCTCAAGGAGTTTGAAGAAACTCCCTATATCTAGTACCCACGCGAAGCCCTCTCCGCGTAGATCAGTTCTCCTTCTTGTCTCGAAGACCGCCGACGATCGGATCGCCCGTATTTTTAGAGAGAAGCTTGACTCTCTCTCACTAGAATTACATCTTCGCAACTCATCGCACTCTCACCATTCTCTCCCTTCACGCTACTTTGGCCCAATAGCGAGATGGTTCACACACATGAGTATTTGTCCTTTATTCATTTAATCCATTTAATTTTAGTTAATTCATTTCTTTCCGCTTTGATATTCTGCACTATCTCGACTCATCCATTTATCATTTCACTATACCACTTATGGTACATGAGTACTTGTTATATGTGACTTCGTCATCGAAAATCGTTCTAACACCAAATGTGCGATGCCGAACGTGCCAACTCCGACTGCCTCGAATATTACGAAATTTTACGTGCTAATCTTAGATTTTTCTAGACTATCTAACAAGATAATCCGCTTCTTATCATCCAAGATCTAGAGAATAAATTACTTTTTAGCTGAATAACAATTTTGTAACGAAATTACGATTTTGCCCTTTTTCCAATCTGGAATTTCTGGTCTTAAGCATTCTCCTCCTTAAAGGAATTTCGTCCCGAAATTCGAAACGATCTTTATCAAACACATGCATACGCAACATGCACTTCTACTAACATGTAAAACAACCATTTAGATCTTAAACGACTAAACCACGACTTCATCCCCGAATTAAGAAGGGATAGCGCCCGTGATCGTGTCCCTTCGCGCCTCCCATCGCTGACTCCTCCATTCCATGCTGCCGCCTACGCACTCCTTACTAGTCTTCACGGTCTCAAGGCCGCAAAACCCCATCACGCTATCCAAACGATAATCGTCCCTCCTCAAAGGTCCCATCGCTGTCAACCTTTAACTGGCCCCTTAACTCACCCTCTACGAGTCGGATCCGATATACCCCATATGGAGACGTTGAAATACCTCTCAAACACCTGACATGCTGGGCGGTATCGCCAACCGGTAAGCAATGGTACCCACCCTCCGAAAGATTTCGAAAGCGTCCACCAAACCCCTGCGATACTTCTCACGCCGTTTAACCCGACCACTCCTCTCTGTGGGAATCACCTTCAAGGAAACGCGGATCATTAACCTCGAACTCTAAGGGTCACTTAGCACATTAGCATAGCTCTTCCGCCGGCCCGAAATGAGTAGCGACGCCAATTCATCGCCTAATTCTTCTAATCGACGGACCGCGATCGGAGCCCTCTTCCACTCCTGGGTCCAACATAATCCAGAATCTACATGGCCTCCCATATTAATGCCCATAGTATGTCATTCGTGATACCGCCTCGATAACTATCACACAGAGTAAATTCCACTCAAGGGCAATTAATCCTCTACTCCTTATGATCCGTATCATGCCCGCAGCCGTTGTCCCTCTAACACCGCCGTGATAATCCCTCACAACACGTATCCCTGCCACGCCCTCGTCGCGTAACCGACCTTCCCAAGGTCACAATCATCGATAACTAATGGATCAAGCCAACTCCAACCATGCCACGATGTCATCCATTTACCGAGCCCTCTTGCTACCAACAACATCCGAATGAAATTCGTATAGATTCCAAACTGAGTCACCCCGACTTATCACTCCAACTCTAAGTCCAAGGCGATAACTATGTCCCCGTGTTTTCATCTCGCACATAACTTCTGGGCTTTACACTTCGAGCCCCATTTCCCGATTCAACTATGAGCCCAATGACGTAGTCCCAAAGATTAACTCAACCCACACTCACCATGAGTGGTGAATGACCATACTGGCACCCACTCCCGGTCCACCATGAGCAGAATCCCGCAGGTCTCTCACCATAACTTCTACTCCATCGTGCCTAACTTTCACCCTCCTACACCCTAGGGAAGAACATCTATACTTGGCTTCTCTAAAGGCTCAACCTCTGGTCAACCCAATGTCGTCGTGTCGAGTATGACAACCCCGGGCTTAGGTCTCACTCACATCAACCCGATGGTTATCAACTGCCATCCATGTCAACCCCGATATCAACAACCACAGGCCTACTTGACTTAAGGTCCACTACGCCCCACAAGGTGAACCCCCCTGACCGTCCCTCGACTTCGACCTACACTCCGGCCCCTCCGTCTATCCTCGTGTTGCTGGAAGCCAGAGAAATTTAAATCAAATCGGTTCCTCTAACCCGCATCTGTGTGTGGTGTGGGAGGAATGAACCAGAGGATTTCTCCTCGTTTACATTTAATCGACTGCTACTGTCCCAAAGTCCCGGGATCCCCGTCTCGGGCAATCCTGGCCTCACATGCCTAATCCCCGCCTGGGTCCCGTAACTCGTGTGAAGCGTAAGCCTTCGCCCTTCCCGAATCCAAAAGCATGGTTGATCCTCCCTCTTGTTACCAACACCCGCATCCCGAGTGCTCCGAGTATCCTCGATCTATCTCTCTATGGTCAAGACTGTCCCAACCATGGAGTCCACGTCCCGTAGGCGAAGTCCTACGATCCTGTCCCGAATGGACAACTTCAGCCCATTCTCGAATCTCCTGTAATACCCAGCCAATCCCAAGAAGCTACGTATCTCGAAGATTGACTTGGGCCTCTTCCAACTCATCACCCGCTTCGCCTTCCGTGGTCGACCGACACTCTTGCGCCGACACCACGGTCCTGGGAATCTCCCCTTGCAAGAAGCTAAACTCGCAGACTTATCGAACTTAGCGCATAGCCGATGGTCTCTCAACAACTGACCGTGGTAAACGATCCTCAAATGATACTCATGCTCCCACTCGATCGGGAGCATCAAAATATCATCCACGAAGATTACTACAAATCTATTCATGAAGAAAACCCTATACAGATCCATGAATGCCGCCGTAACGAGATCTGGCCAATCCAAAGGGCATCACCAGAACTCAAAGTGCCCATAACGTCCCAAACGCCGCCTGGGGATATCCGTCTTCCTAACCTCAAATAGCGTAAAACCAAACGCGGCGGGTCTATCTTGAAGTAGGACCGCCACTCCTCTCAACTGGTCAGCCAAATCATCAATCCTCGTAATGGGCACCGACTCGATCATAATCTTGTTCAATCCGCTTCAGAAGTCAATGCACAGTCTCGCTTCTTCTCCTTCTCGCAAATGTAAAATCCGTAGCGCCCATGGCAAGTGCCTAGCCTAATGAACCTCACCAGAGGCTCCCCTGTGAGTCGGACTCTAAGTTCCCCGTAACTCAACCGGTGTCATCCCCATGGAGTCATGTAGATGGGTAAGGTACCAAGGTGTAACTCAATAAGTCTACCACCCTCCATGGAGGTAGTCCAGCCTATCCTCGGGAAAAACATCCACACTCAAACCACTTTCGAGGTATCTAAGTCCTGTCTCACCTCGCCCTCTAGGGTAAAGTGGCCGCCAGCCAACCCGCTTAACCTGTCCCCGACACTGATTCGTAATCGTCTGGGGCAAAGCCATCATGTTTGTCCCCCGACATACCAATAGATACCGTCCCGCGCAAAGGGTAATCCTCCCACGCCTCACCGATAACTACCGTGGCTATCGCCTAATCCATCCTCGTGGATGGACTCGAACTCCGAAGCATGTCCACAATCCCCTATGTCCACCGTGGAGTAGAGTCCTCAGATCTCTAACTCGTGAACTGACCTATCATTCTTATTCTCGCCTAACTCTTAGGGAAGAACTCACGTGCAACTAATTCTCCAAGGTCTCTGAGGTCCTCGCCCATTTCCACCATATTGGGCCTCATTCTCTAAATGTTTAGAACGCTATGTTAGTCTAATGGGTTGCGCCAGGTAATCTCCATAGCCCTAACACTTTCGATCCGCATGAACCAATGGTCTACCACCATCGAATCCTTTCCCCCGTGGAATGCCTAAGGATGATACGCCCTAAACCTCTGTGGTTACTAGATCTTCCCGTCTGACCGCGTATACCCGCCTCGCGCGATAAGACTTCGCCGTAATACCCACAAACCCATCAAAAGTCCGTTGATCAAACACTAATTGTGCCCGACTCGCGACTCCCGACATTCTCTACGCCCCTGCCTTCACTAGCCTTTACATTAAATTAACATGGCAACAAGAATCATTTAATTTCACTTCGCCCAACTCAGTAATGCGCATACCGATTACTAATGCATTCTTGACCATCCCGAATCGAATTCGCTTCATTTTCTAAGTGGCGCTAATTTCCAACCACTCAATTCAATTATTTCAATAAAATTCTATGCCCTCTTGTTCCTTCGTGATCAAAACTTAAGGTCGAATTCCATAACCTTAGTATTCGCCTTTCCTATACGCATTACACCATGCATGAGTAATTCCCATTAATAACTACCAAGGCAAATTCACGTATTTCATATGGTAGTTATAATACAAGATTCCCTAAGGCGCAAACATGCCTCGAGACACTAATCATACACATAACCCAAAGGTGGCTACGCAATCACCTTTATTTAAAATATTGTTTTCAATAAAATTTTATTTTCAAAATTTCATTTTTGGAAAATTTTATTTTTCGAAAATTTTATCAAAATTTATTTGATTTTATTTGACTTTATTTGAATTTAATAAAAAATTAAAAATTTATTTTACAATGAAATGCTGTTTATTTGGCACTGTGAAATACTTGAGAATCGGGGTTCAAAAAATCGAGCTGGGACCTCCAGCCAAAGTAATGCTGCACCTAAACTCAGCCCAACCGGCCCATCCAGCCTGTGCCACGCTTGGGCGCTGCGTTTCGCGCAAGACCGTGGAGTCACCAAGGCGCTTAATGCAGCGTTTCGCCGCGGCTGCTGCCATTGCGCCGCGCGCCAGAAGGCCGCTTTGAAGCGTTACCGCCACAAGGCGGCCAAGCGCTCGCCATACGCTTCGCTGTTGCCTCGCGGCTGCAGCTGGGCGCTGGCCAGCTCGGGCCACGGGGCCGCGCCACATCGACTTTTCGCCACGCAGCTTCGCCAGGCGCTCATGCGCCAGCGGGCTGTCTAAATACTTCACACTCCAAAGAAATTTAGCTCTTGTAATATACTAAGTAAAGAGTCTAAAATTCAATTTTTCTGCACAAAATTTTTTTTTTTCATTATAATAAATTTTTTTTCCATTTATTTTAAATCGGAAAAATCACTAAAATCACTAAAATCATTTTTTTTTTTGAACACTCAAATAAATTTATACCGGGAAATTGGAACGCCTTTTGAACACTCAAAGGAGGATCTGCCCCCTTTGTGCCCGAAGCTCTACCCAAATACAATACTCCGAAATACATGTCCCAAAACAGTCCGAATATATCTACAATATAGCAAACGGCCACTCTGGGCCATAACCAATACCCTCATACTACAAATAACTATATCCAATAGTTTCAAAAGTTATTATTAATTCACTTCAAGTACAACACATATATCAAAATTAGAGAATTTAATACATGTTTCAAATCATCAAAGCCACAACCCGCTTTCTTCTAAGATTCACTCTATACGCGCCGTCTCCGCGCATGCTCCCGTACCAGAAAGTGTCCTGACGACGGGCAGCTAAAGCCAAGAGAATCGCCCTAAGTGGGCTACTCCACCACCTAAGTGCAGCAATGTTCCAAAGTAAACACCCATTCAAGTAAATGCATGATCCTACTAATGTTCCTACATGACCAACTCGCATCCCCAGTCCCTTTCACTGACTCACACCCTCGCCTAAGCCTCGTATGAGAATTATTATATTATTAGTGGACAACCCTCCGATGAATATATATCAATTGGGCCGCTCCGACGATTGATATATATTATTTGTTTGTGGACTACCCTCCGATGAATAAATATCAACTGGGCGCCTCCGACGCCATATATATTATTTGATTTTGGACTACTCCGATAATTTACATTTTCTTTAGACTACCTCTCCTAACCTGTTTCTCTAGGACTCATCTCATGCACTGTTCCCATTCCTAGGATGTTCCAGTTGCATATGGAATGCATACAATGGGCCTAATTCAAATTAATCACATGCAAATATATGTCATGAATATATTCGCATAAAAATTAAATCACACAAACATGTTATGTATGTAAAACCCCAACCTTATTGAATGTTATAATAGTAGTTATTGAACTGATTTGAGGTCTAATGATAGAAGTAGGGTGGATTAGAATTTAGAACGCCTGACATCATTTGGGTACATGAAAATTGTCGAAATTGTAACCAGGCCCTAATGAATAAGTGATTTTTCTTATTTTATCCTCGATGGAGGCTAAAGGATTTTTAAGAAAATTTCAGTTCCTATGACTTTGAACTGATATTTAGAATGATAATGGGAGATTTGGCTTTCTAATAAAGTGATTTCAGACCAAATTCTGGAAACAGACTCAAATTCTAAATTGAGCCGAAAATACGAAAAGGTCCGAATAAATCATAAAGACTAACGAAATCGAATAAAGTGGAAACGGAGTCCGCTTGATAGTTTCGCGATCCGAACGTAATCTCTGATAATAATACGCCATTACCAATTTCGATTTTAATGATTTTAAATCACTGGTGATTTCGCAGCTCTGAATCCACTGTGAAGGATTTAATTCTGAATAATTCATGGGTTAATTGAAGTTTAGACGAATTAAGTAGAAGATTTTTACATTTGACTGCATAAAGCAAGATAAGGTGAAACTCGAGATAAAGTCGCTATATGAGATATTTTATTATGAGAGCCAATTAAAACTTTTCTTAATGACTAAGTTATGAATAAAATAATAGGTTAATGGATTTCAGATTCATTAGAATGGACCAATGAGCTATTTGTCTAAAGGTAATTTTGCAAGTATGAAAGGGCAATTTTGGGAAGAGTTAGTCAAAATATAATTCTTAAGAGGTTAAGTTGTCTCAAAAGAGAACCTGTAGGGAGAGAGAAAGGAGAGGGAAGAAAAGAGAGAAAAGAAAGGAGAGAAAGGGGAAGCAAGAAGAAAAGTGAAGGGCCAAGTGATGAGATGTGATTTTTTCTCCTCATTCAAGCTCTTCAAGTGACCCAAGCTTGAATCAAGAGAGATGAGCCATGAAAAACCAAAAACAAAGTAGTTTTTTAATGGTGGGAAAGTTGATTTTTATATTTTTCTATACCTAATGATTTGATTTTCTTGTATGGATGTTAAATTAGTGCATTTAGGGTTGAATGATGATGATTTTGAGATAAATTGAGAAAGCCATGGATTAGATTAGGGTTTTGACAAATCAAGTGAGTAATGGTTAGGGTTTGATAATGCATTGTGTATGATATGTTGAAATTGGTTAGGGATTTATGAAATTGAGGTATAATGTATGGAATTGGTTAGAAGAAATGAATTGAGGGCATAAAGATCATGTTGTAAAGTAAAGGAATGCTGTAAAATTTCTGTAAAACCCTGTTTGTATTTTGGCTATAGATTACGTTAGAATCATCCAAATGAATTGATTCCAATTGGTAAAGAATCATAAGAGATAGGGCTACAAATGTATAGAAGGGACCAAGAGCCAAATGTAGCCCTAAGGCTCCTAAATACGGACTGCAGTAAAAGTGAGCTCGTGTAACTCACTGATTTTGCTATGTTTTGGGTATGGTTGTAGTGTTTTGGCCATAAGGAGTTGCACTCTATCCAAATTGAGTGATTCAAAATTCTGGGTAAAATAGACTTAGGGAAAATTTATCTGAAGGAAGTTCATGCAAATTACTGTAAACCCTTAAAGTGCCCAGAAAATTTGTCAAAGTGAGCTATGTGCAGATTCTGTTCTGCTTATCTAGATAAAACACAATAACTTGTGTTATGTGGTTGAGGGTTTTAGAGAAGGAATTTTAAATTAAAATTTAAAGAGATGTAAATTGATATATCAAGAACTGATCTGGAGAGTTTCATAAATTTTGAAGACTGCTTGAATAATTTTGAGTCAGCAAAGTCTATAGGGTATGGTTGGAAAAGGTTGGCCAAAATGAAGCCTTGAGTCTGAGCGCTATAAAATTTGTTCATTTGGTTTAAATGAATGTGTATGGTGGATTAAATGGAAGTAAGGATTAATGTATAGCTGTGATTTTCTTTGGAAAAGGTGAAAAGTGGATGACGACGGAACTTTTAACTCAACGGGCAAGCGGAATTGAGCGGTGAACTGTGGGAGTTGAAAAATGATATTTTGAGCACTTAGCTTTTTTAAAAGTCAATTGGTTTAATGTTAAACTGAAAGTTTAATGTACTTTTATGTAAATGTTAAGGCATATGGAAATGTTTTATATTGCATTGTTTTATCTTGCATCAATGCAGAATATATTATATGTGTATTAAATATGTATGCATATGTTAATAGATATGAAAGTTTAAAAATGTTTAAAGTATGCATATGTGTTTTAATGATAAAGTAAAGGATTTAAATGTATTTATAAATGTATTTTGAAGAAATGTTGATGGTTACCCTAAACCCTATGATCAAGTATGACCGATATCTACAAGATTTTGCTGTAAGGATTAAGAGGTAGTTATAGGTTAACCCAGGGAGGAAATAGGTGTCTAGAGTAATATCTCACACGTGATAAAGTATTAAGGACTGGAACCTATGCAAAGCTGAGTTTCTCCGCAGTCGTAGTGGTTATGACCGGAATGTGACTGCCCTCATCACGGGCAAGTATCTCTAGAACTGTTTGTGTTTATTCCTCATCGTGGTAAAGAAATGGAAGAAAGAAATAAAGAAAGAAAGCTTACTTTTGCATTTAATGTTTAAGGTATAAATGGATTTTAAAATGTATAAGTATTTATTGAAAGAAAGTTTACATATAAATGCTTAAAGCATAAATGGATCTTTAAATGCACATATTTCTATTGAAATAAAGTTTCTTAAGGCATAAAATGTTTAAAGCATAAATTGATTTTAATTGTATAAAGTATTTATTGAAAGAAAGTTTAAGGCATAAATGTTTAATGTATAAAATGGATTTAATCAGATAAGTATGTAATATTTCGTATATACTGAAATGTTATCTAAGTGCCTGAAATGTACACTCCACCGGGCTCCCTTTAGCTCATTCTTTTCCATATGTTTCCAAAAATATTTTCGCCAGACCTCGAGACAGGAGCGGTAGAGTGTCCCTCCCGTGCTGAGTCGAGCTATCGAGGAGTACTTACTTGATGGATCGTATTAAAACACTGCATATTGTATATGTGGAATATTTTGTCATGTTTGATAAAATTATACGGGAATTGAAGAAGGTTTAAACAGCGATGATTTTGAAAGAAATAAATGTATATATATGTATCGTGGTTGATCGGGTTGTGGACGGTGAGTCCTTGGGTTACAAGATGAATTGAAGTTTATAAAAGTTGCTTTTAAATGTTTTCATCAGGTTTTCGTTGTGGGACTGGGAAAGTCCGAAAACAGAGGAAACTCGTCGATTTTCCTCTTGAAAATTTCCATGTTAAAAAGAAAAGAAAGAAATTTTTTTTAGCACTCGGGCCTGCATTATTTTTAAAAAGATATGTGAAGAATCTTGTAAAGGGGTTCATTCACGATTTTAATTTATGGTTTTAAGGAAAAGTTTCTATAATCCGTTGAGTGCGGAGGTCCCTGTTCAAGTGAGGTTAATCCGAATGGGACCTTCAATATGTATCGTAGAGCGAAGTTTTGAAAATGTTATAAAGATTTGAAAATTTTTATTTTTATATGATTGTTTTAATGTTTTCTTTTAAGATTTCAAAAAAAAAAACAAAAAAAAAAAATTTATGTGATTTAAAATCATATATGCATTACATGACATATTAAAATTCTTGAATTCATGTAAAAAATGCGCTTGTCGAATAATTACCCACCGTGAGAGCCTCCCGAGGCAAGAGTACCAATCAACTGAGGAACATGTTGATGAGTCTGCGTATGTTCCTCCACCCGCAGTACAGCTAGGGCCGCCACCGCCTCCTAAGGTCGTAGGAGGACAGATACCTTTAGAGCAGATGGCTCAGATGTTAGCCACAACATTTAATCAAATTTCCGTGAGCTCGACCTGTCCACGAGAGGGTAAGGAAATTAGGAGGCAACAGTGACGATAGTGGAGTGATCCCGGAAAGGCAGCTTTGTCGTATAGAGGGTAAAATGAGATGGAAACACTGAAAATGCATGGGTTTAATTTATCTTAAGTGAATCAATGACATTATGAATTATTAATTGTAATTGTTGAAAGAAAATGGAAGAAATTGAAGACATAATGATGAATGTGTAATGTAGGATTTTGCCACCCTAGGAAAAGTAATATGAAAAGTTGATTGTTACAATGTAGTGATTATCGAGGCTAGGAGCTTATGCATTTGATATTATTAGATATCCATGACTTTGATGTTATATTAGGCATGGATTTACTATCTAGACATCATGCTACAAAGGATTGTTATAGGAAAGAGGTTAGGTTCTATAAGCCAAGGAAGACAGAGGTTGTTTTATGTGGGTTACGGAAAATACTACCTACCAATAATATGATGTAATATGTGTGGGCTAGTAAAATATCAAAGTTATATCAAAGGTACCTAGCTTATGCTATTGAGGTGAGGGATAATGGTATCAATGGAAGATATTCTCGATAGTCAAATAATTCTGGATGTATTTCCGCAGGATCTTCAGTATATATAAAAATATATATATATATATATATATATAGAGATATATATGGTATATATATATATATATATATATATATATATATATATATATATATATATATATATATTAATTTTAGATTGAAATGACCCCCTATGACGTAAATCCAATTGCTAAGGCACCTTATATGATGGCTCCCTTAAAAGTCAAAGAATTGAGCCAGCCGAGTACTCACTTGGGGAGTGCCGGCCTGCTTATAAAAAAATGATGATGAAAGTTTAAGATCAGATATTGATTACAGAGAGTTGAATAGTGAAAATACGCAATCAACACCCCTTTACACGTGGATTGATGATCTTTTGATCAATTACAGTGGAACGAGGGTATTTTGAAAATGGATCTAAGCTCAAAGTTACTATCAATTAAAGATTAGGCTCGAGGATGTTCCTATGACAACTTTGAAAACACCTAAGATAGTAGGCATTATGAGTTTTTAGTCATGCTAGTTGAATTAACTGAATTCACCGCTTATGGATTCCATAATGGGATCTTCAAATTTATTTAGATCACTTTGTTAGTAGTATTCATTGATGACATTTTAACTTACTTAAGCAAAGAATGAAGATCATGAGGGAGCATCTAAGTAAATTTACTTACTTAGTATGCCAACTTAGTAAATTCTAGTTCGTTAGACGTTGTTGCCTTCTAAGGTAATGACTCTGTGAAGGGGGGTTTCTGCCGATCCTCAAAAGATCGAGAAAATTGTGGAACTAAAACCACCTACTAATGTGATGATATAACGCTTTCTAGGTTGCTGCAGGACATCTAAGGCTGTTAAGGATTTCAAAGAAGGATCCTTTCGACTAAATTGACAAGGAAAGATGAAAAGTTTGTATGGTAAGAGACATGTCGAAAAGATCTGAAGGAACTAAAAGGAATTTGACCTTAGCCCTAGTTCTTATAATTCACAAAAGGGCAAAGAGCAAGATATCGTGGATGTTTAGACAGAGCTTAGGGGTGGTTAATGCAACATGAAAATGTGATAGTGACATGATTTAAGGCAATTGAAAAGCATGAGCACTATCCGAGACATAACCTGCTTCGCTTCACGATATGGAGGCATTAATGACATGGAGTTGCATGTAAAATTTTTACAGATCACAAGCAACATGTAATATTTATTCACATAGAAAAGTTAAATATGAGATAAGAGAGATGGGTTGAACCCATTAAGGATTATGAGTGCACTATCGAGTACCATCAGGGAAATGTTAATGTGGTAATCGATGCTCTTAGTAGTTTACGGGAATCATATCTCACCTAAAAGGCTGTGTACCTCCCTATGTTTATGGAATTGAGGCCCTTAGGTGCGAGACTAGAGTTGATAGAGATATTGAGCCTTACTAGCTACATTTCATGTTAGTCCTGGTACTTCAATAGACAAGATAAGGAAGCTATAGACTCCAAGATACGATCATGATTAAATTGAAAATGAAGTCGTAGTCCGGGGCGCTTAAAAGGATTTTAGTAATGGCATATGGTATAGTGATGATAGGGTCACAAAGTTATGTGTACTAGATGTGGAAGATTAAAGAAATAAATTATGGGAGAGGCTCACTTTTCCTCGCATAGTATTTATGCATCAAAGAAACACTAAAATGTATCATACCCTAAGGGAATACTAAAGGTGGAGGGGTATAAAAGAAAGATGTTATAGAATTTATTTCTAAATGCCTCATTTGTCAAAAGTTAAGGTTGAGCATCAAAGATTTGCGGTGGTTCTATAGTCTCTTTCGATCCCTCAGTTGGAAATGGGAGAGAATCTTGATGGATTTTTTTACTTCCACTTTCGCCGCAGTGGTTATGAAGTGATACAGTGGATCGCGGATAGATCACGAAACGCTCAATTTCTACCTATGGAAAAATAGTACTTAGTCGAGAAGTTATCGAAGTTGTATATAAAAGAGATTGTACTAATTTCCACGGATGACTAATCCAAAGAGCCACATGTGCATTGGAAGTTATGCTCAAGGCTCAGGTGTAGAGTTTAAAGGAAGTTAGGAAAGACATTTACCATTACCTGAAGCTTTCCTACAATAATAGTTATCATGCAAGCATTGAAATGGCGCCTTATGAGGCCTTATATGGAAGGAAGTGTAGGACTCCATTATGTTGGGATGAGGAAGGGGAGAGAAAATTTTAGGTTCATAAATTGTTCAAAGCACAATGTATAATGTTATGTGCTTATTGATAGAATATAGCTCAAAATTCGAGCTTAAAAGTTATGTTGATAACCAAATGAGAGATCTGGAATTTTAGGTGGGGGATCAAGATGAGGAGGATATCACCCCGGGAAAGGGTGTTGATATTCTAAAGAAGGGAAGTTAAGTCCTCTCTATATAGACTTTATGAAATTATAAAATAATTGGAGAGGTAGCGTTTTGATTGAGGTTGCCACCCGACCGTTTAATACATGATATATTTTGCATTTCTATGCTTCTCCCAAAGTATATGACAGATTCTTCACATGTTAAGAGATCAACCGTTGGAATTGAAAGAAGATTTGACGTGATGAAGAAAAAGACTAAGACAAATTGTTGATCGAAATGATTAGGATCTTTGAAACAAAGTGATTCCTTTTAGTAAAGGTGTTGTGGATAGAATCAATAAGAGAGAGGAAGCAACATGAGAATTTAAATTTGAGGATCTAAATTTTTATAAGGAGGTGATTGTAAAACCCCAACCTTATTGGAATGTTGGTAATAGTAGTTACTGAATCGATTTGAGGTCTAGTACGATAGAAGTAGGTGGATTAGAATTTAGAACGCTCCGACATCATTCGGGGCATGAAGTGAAAATCGGTCGAAATTGTAACCTAAGTCTTAAATGACAGTGATTTTTTCTATTTTATCCCGATGGAGGTTGCAAAGGATTTTTAAGAAAATTTCATTCCTATGACTTTGAACCGATATTTAGAAGATAATGGGATTTAAGTGAATAGTGATTTCAGATCAAATTTGGAGCTCAAGGCTGAAATTTTTCGAAATCGAGCCGAAAAATACGGAACCGAATAAATCATAAAGACTAAAGAAATCGAAATAAAGTGAAACGGAGTCCGTTTTGATAGTTTCCGTGCGATCCGACCTGCACTGATAATAATACGCTATTGTCCGAATTTCCGATTTTAATGATTTTAAATCTGATTTCGGTGATTTCAGAGCCTGGAATCCACTGTGAAGGATTTAATTTGAATAATTCATGGTTAATTTGAAGTTTAGACGACCATAGAATATTTTTGACATTTAATCGGTATAAAAGCAGTATAAGGTGAAACTGAGATAAAAGCTGCTATAAGGGAGATATTTTATTATGAGAGCCAATTAAAACTTTTCTTAATGACTAAGTTATGAATAAAATAATAGGTTAATGGATTTGTGATTCATTAGAATGGAAATCAATGAGCTTATTTGGTTCAAAGGTAATTTTTGCAAGTATGAAAGGGCAATTTTGGAAGAGTTAGTCAAAATATAATTTAAGAGGTTAAGTTGTCTCAAAAAGGAGGAGAACCCAGAGAGAAAGAGTAGGAAGAAAAGAGAGAAAAGAAAGGAGAGAAAGGGGAAGCAAGAAGAAAAGTGAAGGGCCAAGTATGAGATGTGATTTTTTCTCTCCTCATTCGCCTCTTCTGCCGATCTACAAGTAAATCAAGAGAGAGGAGCCTGCCGAAACTCAAAAATGTGCGAAGTTTTTAATGGTGGGAAAGTTGGATTTTTATGTTTTTCATACCTAATGATTTGATTTTCTTGTACTGACAAGAAATTAGTGGCATTTAGGTTGAATGATGATGATTTTGAGATAAATTGAGAAAGCCATGGATTAGATTAGGGTTTTGACAAATCAAGCGAGTAATTTATATAGGGCTTGATAATGCACAAAGGTGATATATGTTGAAATTGGTTAGGGATTTATGAAATTGAGGTATAATGCATGGGAATTGGTTAGAAAAGAAATGAATTGAGGGCATAAAGATCATGTTGTAAAGCAAAGGGAATGCTGTAAACTTCTGTAAAACCCTGTTTGTATTTTGCTATAGATTACGTTAGAATCATCCAAATGAATTGATTCCAATTGTGTAAAGAATCATAAGTATATAGGCCATAAATGTATAGAAGGGACCAAGAGCCAAATGTAGGCTCTAAGGCTCCTAAATACGGATTTGTGTAAGGTGAGCTCGTGTAACTCACTGATTTTGCTATGTTTTGGGTATGGTTGTAG
Organism: Tetrastigma voinierianum; assembly: GCA_016808115.1. Classification (NCBI taxonomy): domain Eukaryota; kingdom Viridiplantae; phylum Streptophyta; class Magnoliopsida; order Vitales; family Vitaceae; genus Tetrastigma; species Tetrastigma voinierianum. The sequence continues at coordinate 33,611 of JAEQBH010008511.1, forward strand.
TGTTTTGGCCATAAGTGGAGTTGCACTCATCCAAATTGAGTGATTCAAAATTCTGGGTAAAATAGACTTCTAGGGGAAAAATTTATCTGAAGGAAGTTCATGCAAATTGTAACCTTAAAGTGCCCAGAAAATTTGTCAAAGTGGAGCTATGTGCAGATTCTGTTCTGCCATCTAGATGTAAAACACAATAACTTGTGTTATGTGGTTGAGGGCTTTAGAGAAGGAATTTTAAATTGAAAATTTAAAGAGATGTAAATTGATATATCAAGAACTGATCTGAGAGTTTCATAAATTCTGAAAGACCGTTTGAATAATTTTTGAGTCATAAAGTCTATAGGGTATGGTTGGAAAAAGGTCGCCAAAATGAATGAGTTTTTTAGTGCTTATGGTAATTTGTTCATTTGGCTTTAAATGAATGTGTATGGTGGATTAAATGGAAGTTATGATTATTAATGTATAGTTGTGATTTTCTTGGAAAAGGGTGAAAAGGATGATCGGACGGAACGGAACTCAACGGGAAGCAAGCTGGAATTGAGCGGTGAACTCGTGGAGTGAAAATGATATTTTGAGAATTTAGTTTTTAAAAGTGAATGGTTTTAATGTTAAATCGAAAAGTTTAATGTAAATTTTTATGTAAATGTTAAGGCATATGGAAATGTTTTATATTGCATTGTTTTATCTTTGCATCAATGCATATATTTATATGTGTATTAAATATGTATGTGCATATGTTAAGGTATTATGAAAGTTTAAAAATGTTTAAAGTATGCATATGTGTTTTAATGATAAAGTAAAGGATTTAAATGTATTTATAAATGTATTTTGAAGAAATGTTTTACTGATGGTTACCCTAAACCCCTTATGACTGTTATGACTGATATCGGCCGAAGTACTTTAAGCGTGTAAGGATTTAGAGGGTAAAGTTATAGGTTACCAAATCGGCGGCAAATAAAGCGCTTGCAGCAATATCCTTACACGTGATAAAGTACTATGACTGAACCCTATGCAAAGCGTGGAAGCCCGGCAGCTGCAGTGGTTATGACTGAATGTGATCAAGTTCTCATCGCCGCATTCTAAATCGTTTCTGTGTTTAGACTTCGTTCCACGAAAGAATGCAAAGAAAGAAATAAAGAAAGAAAGTTTACTGCATTTAATGTTTAAGGTATAAATGGATTTTAATGTATGTTATTTATTGAAAGAAAGTTTAAGGCATAAATGTTTAAAGCATAAATGGATTTTAAATGCATAAGTATTTATTGAAATAAAGTTTAAGGCATAAATGTTTAAAGCATAAATTGATTTATCGGTATAAGTATTTATTGAAAGAAAGTTTAAGGCATAAATGTTTAATGTATAAATGGATTTTAATCATAAGTATGTATTATTTTGGTATATAATCGGAAATGTTATCTAAATGAAAATGTACACTCACTGGCTCCTTTAGCCTCATTCTTTTCCATATACTCTAAAATATTTTCAGGACTCCGAGATGTGGAGCTTTAGAGTAATTCTCCCCGTGCAGCTCGAGTCGAAATATCGAGGAGATTTTACGCATGTGGATCGCATTGAAATAATTTCAGATATTGTATATGTGAATATTTTGTCATGTTTTAGAATGATAAAATTATGCAAGTGGAATTGAAGAAGGTTTAAATGTTTTGATGATTTGAAAGAAATAAATGTATATATATGTATATTGTGTTTGATTGGGTTGTGGACGAGGAGTCTCTAATATGGAAGATGAATTGAAGTTTAGAAGTGTTTTTAAATGTTTCATCAAGCTCAGAATTGGGAAAGTCCGAAAATGTAGGAAACTCGCCGATTTTCCCGAAAAATCTAAGTGTTGGAAAAGAAAAGAAAAGAATTTTTTTTAGCACTTCGCCCGCATTATTTTTAAAAGATATGTGAAGAATTGTAAAGGGGTTCGCTTCCACTGATTTTAATTTATGGTTTTAAGGAAAAGTTTCTATATCCGCTGGAGTGCCGGGAGGTCCCCAAGTTCACGAGGTTAATCCCGGCCTGATCCTTCAATGTAATTAATATTTCACATCAAAATTCAAATTTCTTTACTTAATGTTCAAACACAAAGAATTCGATCTAAATTACTTAACCAAACACATAATTTTACGAAATTATTTTCTTGAATATTGTTTCGGGAATAGTGAAACCCCTTGCCATTATTCCGAAAGATCATAAATCACCCGCTCACTTAGTGAACCCGAAATTCACGGCCATTCCCTGCCCAATTCAATCAAAGCATGATTTAACACACAAACTCATCATCATAACCTGTTCACTCACGTGAAAGAATTTACTGGTCACCCATTTGGTTTAAAAATGTACACTCGTCCCATGTTCTTGGGACCGATCCAATGTTCCCTAATGGCCCCAATCGACCTCAAACATTCGAAAAACACTAAAATCGAATAAACCCAAGAGGAGAGGTAATCCTACCTCAAGGAGTTTGAAGAACTCCCTATATCTAGCACTCCACGGCCCCTCTCCGTAGATCGCCTCCTAAGCCCCGAAGACCGCCGACGGCCTGATCGCCCGCATTTCAGAGAGAAGCTTGACTCTCTCACTAGAATTACATTCTGCAACTTACTGCATCACCATTCTCTCCTTTCACGTTTTTGCTTTGGTCTAATGAAGGAGATGGTTACTATTGAGTATTTTGTCCTTTATTCATTTAATCCATTTAATTTAGTTAATTCATTTCTTTCTCCAGGTTTGATATTCGGCACTATCTCGACCATCCATTTCCATCATTTCTCTACTCATACCACTTATGGTACATGAGTACTTGTTATATGACTTTCGTCAAGAACGAAAATCGCTTTTACAGACCAAATGCGATGTCTCGTGAAACGGTCAACTCGAATCGCCCCTCGAATATTACGAAATTTTACATGCTAACTTGATTTTTTGAGACGATTCCAAAGGTACAATCCGCTTTCACATCGAGATCTAGAGAATAAATTACAGATTTTTTTTAGCTGAAATAACAATTTTGTAACGAAATTACGATTACTCTTTTCCAAAATTCGAATTTCCTCATCTTTACATAATTTTTCTTCTTTCTCCTTTCCTTCCTTTTTTTTCTTATCGGCCCAATTCGAATTCTTTTGTTTCCACTCTCATTTCTTTAAATTTCATTTTTCTTTTTCTTTATTATTCATTTCGACTTTGTTTCCTTTATTTCCATTCGACACACGACCACTGGGCCGCTACGATCCATCGCTTCAAGGTGTCATGCCAGATTCATACTGCTCTTCCATATGTCACTAACACTGTGTGCCTCGAAAAGCGCCTCTGGTCTCGACCAACAAAATTCGACCAGAATCAGATTTCACGGCATTTTAATTCAACAAGTGAAGTCCGCTTCGCCATCCGAGATCTAGAAAATTCCGGTTTCAGTGAAATTTCTACTGCTTACTCCATTTTTAGAAAAATTGAATTTTTCCGTTTTAGATTTTCTTTACGTTTATGTTTCTAAAATTAAAATAAATGACACAAAAAGAGATAGTGATATTAAAAATAAAAAATAATAAAAAGTAAAAATTTTATTAAATCATTCATTTTTCTTTAAGATAAATATGGGTTAAATTGGTTAAAATGTGGATATAAATAATAATTATTCATAGGTTTAAAAATATAACAATAATTTTTCATAGGTTTAAAAAATATATTAGTTATTACTTGGCTCTAATCAGTAAAAAGCACTGTATAATTATGGGGATGATTTGTAGGTGGAGATAAATTTTAATTTCAAAATACTAATTATGGAATGTTTGGTTTTTTAGATAAGTTATGTTATAGATTTTTCAATGCTAATAGCTTGTAATACAATATAGTAAACTAGCTCCACTGACACTCAAACCCCTCCCCTCCCATGTCTAGCCATTTTAATCAAAATGGTTAGACTTGTGGACATGTTATAGATATTTTAGGATATAAAATATAACATTTTTATATAATACATTCAATAAAAAATATATCATAAGGTATAAATTTTAATTTCAAAATATTAATTAAGGAATGTTTGAATTTTTAGATAAGTTATGTTAAAGATATTTTAGGATATAAAATATAATACATTTAAAAAATATATCATAAGATATTATACCTTTTTTGACATCCAATATTATAACTAATAAGTTTTTTTTCAATAGGAATGAAAATATGTTGCTAAATATATATATATATATATATATATATATATATATATATATATATATATATATATATATATATATATATATATATATATATATATATATATATATATATATATATTAAATAATATTTTTTATACTTTAAAAAAATTGTTAATCACAATCAAATTATATGAGAATCATGCCCATTTGCCTAATTCATGTGGTAGAGGAGTCGGGTTCAAGTCCTAATAGTGACTGTCTAACTAAAGACCAGTTTGATAGTGCTTATTTGAAGTGTTTCTAGTACAAAAAAAAGAGTTTGTTAATACTTTCAAAAGTTCAAAAATAACCTATTTGACACCAACAAGTAAAATCAAAATGTGCTAAACTATTAGTATGGGTAGAAACTATGGTAAATTAAGAAATTGTAACCTTCCCAAATAGGAACTAGCCAGTTTTTTGAGAAGCATAGAGGTTTTTAAAAAATAACATTTTAAAAGTTTCTTAGATATTCCTAAAATACCAACTTGTTCTGATAATATCAAGTATAATTTCTTTTAAAATTAAATATTTTGTAAATATTTTTAAAAAAAATTCTATAATCATAAAACATATTTTATAAAAATAATTATTTTAAATTTTTATTAATACAAATGTTTACATACATTTATTAATTAATTCAAATTTTTTTGTAAATTTTTTTTTATAATCATATGAATAATTATTTTAGGTTTTTATTAATACAAATATTTATATAATTTTATTCATTAATTCACTTATTTATGTTTATATTTTCACCCTTTATAACCATAAAAATAGTTGATTTAGGGTTTTATTAATATAAATTTTTATATGTGTATTTATATACTTTTTGTATTAAATTTTTTTTATTTATTATGATATCCTATTTTTATAATTAAATATTAAATGTTCTTTTGATAATTTTAATGATATAAAAGCATTTTTATACGTATGCATAAGCTACAAAAAAACTTTAGTAAAATCAGTTTTTTCGGATTCTTATAAAAAAGTTTCTAATAGAAGCGTTGTAAAACCCGAGAAAATTCAATTTTTCTGAGAAATGGTAAAACGGTCATTCTAGTCAAAAATCCGGAATTTTTCTAGATCTCGGATGACGAAACGACTTCACTCGCTGAAATCGCCCTCACTAAACTAGCTACCACATGTACCTTGTTGAATCTCGGCATACTCACCTCACATCTGGCGACAAGTGTGGTCGGCTGGACAGCTACTGGCATGATCATGTAATGCCATATGGAAACCCAAAAGTGACACATGGAAAGAGCCATGTGGTACACTTGAAATACATGACTCGCATTGAGCCATGTGAACATGATGTAATAAATGGGGAAAATAAAATAAAAAAAATGAGGAAAATCATAGTAATGTCAAGTGGCCAAGAAAGAAGGTGGTGGGAATCTTCCCCCACTTGATCCATACGGTTGAGGCTATCCAAAAGAGAGGAGAAATGAGAAACGGCAGGCAAGAGAAATGAGAAAAGAAAAAATGAAAAGAAAGGGAATGGAACAAACAAGTAGGGAAAACGGGTCGAGAAGGAAAGGAAAAAAGAAAACAAGAGAAGAAAGGAGAGGACGAAACCGGAGAGGGGGGTGAACGTGAAAAAAAAAAAAAAAAAGGAAGTGTGGAGAGAGAGAGAGATTTCGTCTCTCTCTCTAAGATATACGGTTCGGGCTGTCGATTCGTCGAATCATGAAATACAAAGCCTGGCCCACGTGATTTGAGGGCCAAGCACGAGGGTACCAAAACTTTGAGTTCCGCCAAACTCCGTGAATGTAAGGAAATTTTCTACTTGAACTATTTCTACTCTAAAGGTCATTTAATGGCATAGGTTGTCTTCAAATGAATTAGGTTTGGAGAGCTAATCCCAAAATTTTGGAACTAGATATTGGAAAATTTTGGGATTGGTTTCGAATAGTCCCGGATGTGTTTAAAGGTTTGGTTTTGATCCTGGGACTGATGTTCTCGGGTTTAGTGTAAATCTTGATGTTCTCTTGAGTTTGTGACAAATGGAACCAAGGATAGTTCAAAACAGTGAAAGGGACTGCAGCCCTATTTGTGGGTCCGAGATTGAATCCATTTTGTGTGTTATCAAGTTTTTTTGATAGAATAACATGCCGAATGTGGAAAATATTTCATTCTGATATACTATTTCATGGGTGTAAAATTATAGCGAAAATATATTTATCAATGTTTGTTATATGTTGTGTCACGACTAACTTCCGCCGTGGACCGCACTAGGAATGGAAGGCATAAGGCCACCGAAACCCGTATAGCCTTATTGGTACCCATGCCGACTATCATACGATCACCCGCTCTATATATATCCACATGCATATTTATAATATGCTCGGGATGTCAAACATCAATAAAGAGAAATAAAGTCTCGATCCACATACACAACTGGCCATCATACACAAATGAATGTAATTATCCTAATTATGAAACATACTAATATTCCAGCATCATAGTTGACACCTAGATTAAATAGACAAAGATTTATAATATCATAATAGGTACATGTAATCACTGTGAAAGGAAAGAATTCATACATTTCAAGGATCTCGGGCTAAGGAGTGGACTCCGACAAGACTTGAAAATAAATTGAGACTCGCGGGGCCTCGAGGAGGAGTTAATATCACATAATTCATACCATATCCACAATCAAACAAGTTAGTACATAATTATAGTAATTCATAATATAAACATGGTAATGAAAAATTATATTAATAAGGAAGTTCACATAATCATGTATACGTTAATACGCGATAGTTCATGTCATAAACACAAATATCACGCTAATCGAGACATTAGTGGACCCTATATTCCAATACTTCATAAGCCCTACGGCTCTTCTCTTCCAAATCCAATGAGATCGGGCGCCCGAGAGAATGCTCGACTGTGTCCTTAACTCCACGACACTTAACTAATAACCGTATAGTCAAGCCTTGAGAGAATGCACCCAACCGTGGTCCTTACCTCCACTACTCAATATATCATAATCCATAGCCGGCGCCCGAGAGTAACGCTCAACCAGGACCCACCTTCGCATCCCCGAGAGAAACGCTCAACCATGGAACTCATGTCCATAATCTAAGTAAACCTATAATATAATCAGATTACTTCACCGGCAGTGACGCGTCCCGATGTAACCTATTAGTGGTATGTCCCGCTATAGTTCCCCTATTACAAACATTTCAAATATAATACTGTTAGCCATCACCCAATAATACACACTCACATCCATCATCATAATGGGCCTCATACGCAGATATATTTCATAACAACTAAATAATTTAGTTACCATAGTAAATACAATTTAATAGTAACAATCATGTCGCATGATGGGGTGTAGCCTAATGCTACAAATGCTATGCAATGCATGCGCATGATGTGTCATAAAACTATATGACATCAACTCATAGAAGAATCGGGTCTCGTAGCCGCCTCTACACCCTTTCGTACGCCTCGGCGCAGCTGCTGGACAATCTGTAATAGAAAAGACATAATCAATATCGAGATCGAGGTTTCTGTTTAACCTAGACTCGACCAGACAATCTGCATGTGCTAGACCACAGAGGGCGCACATTTAAATTCTACCGAAATTCGGCGGTAATCCCTCCCTAAAAACTCGGACTTAACTCCCTCAGAAACAAGTCCAACCTCGCTTAAAATAACACATTTCCTAATATACACAAGTAGGGGTCTGAATGACGAGCCGGGCCATACAACTACAATTTTGGCTGCCCGACTCATCTTAATCCATCAACTCAACAATTTGTATTCGCAATATAAGGCTAACTGACCCGCTAAATTCATCAAGGGATCATACAATATGGGTAACTAATCTTAAACGTTTAGTCCAAATACAAAGGGACATATTCAACGTATTAATATTTGAACAATTAAATCATTATTTGATAAATACACGATTAGAGTTCCCAACAACGCGTAGGGTATATCTTTACCGCTCGACGCGGAATCGGACACACCACGGAAATCCACGGAACGGAGATGAACTTCGTCTCCGCACGCCTTCCCGAGGGTCCGTCGCCGACGGTGGCCGGAAAATTTGAGGGTTGCCGGAATTTGATTCCCAGGACACCCACGCGAAGCCCAAAGCCCAAGGGACCCAAAAAGGTGATCGCTGGCCGCAGGACCAACGGAGTGGCCTGACCGCCCCGATACCCTAACCCCGGCGAGTCTCCACCTTCTTCGCTCAATCGACAAACGATCTCGGGATGTCGATCAAGGGCATCCTTAAGCTTTGGGGGCGGAGTTCAGATTCGTGGCCTGGGCTGACCTGAGGGTGGCCTAAACATCAACAAATTTCACAAGAAGGCGAGAGAGAGCCTCACGGCGTGGATTCGGGCCAGACGGCATCCAGCGGAACTCAAGCAATACATGGGTGGCCGAGATGGGGATTGCCTTTCCCAAGGTCGACGGCCAGATCGGCCGAACCAACAATTGATACGGTGAGGGGTGGCGCTACCGTGAGGTGTCTAGAGAGAGGAGAGAAGGGTGGGAGGTCGATGGTAATCAAAGCTTCGCCAAATTCCCTTCTTTTTCTCTCCTCTAAACTTAAACTATACAATTATCTCACTTATAATTTGGACTGAAAATTTTTATCTAATTAAAATCCCAACAATAAATATAAAACAGATATATTATAATTAATAATGCATAATGATAATTATTTAGATAATTAGGTCAAAATATATTATGTCCCAATTAACTCTTTAGGATTAATAAATATATACCCGCCAAAAATTAAATTTAATAATTCAATTTAAAAACACATCAATTAAAATTAATGGGGTATTACATTCTCTCCCTCCCTTAAGAAAATTGGCCCTCTAATTTAGAATAAGAAATATACCTTATCACTGAACAGGTAATGGTACGACTGTCAAGATCTCTTTTGCCTTGACTCCCAAGTGCACTCTTCGATCGAATGATTCCGCCTATAGAACTCGATCGGAATGACTTTCTAACGAGGCCGTACGAACCCGAAAACATCCATGATAAGCATAAATGCCTCCTCATACTATAAATCCTCATCGATTCTATTTCAGCTCAGAGACATGTGGAAGGATCTCGCACGCATTTCCTAACATAGATATATGAAAGACCGATGAATATTACAAATTAGGTGGCAACCCGCCTGTAGGCTACATCCCCAACTCTATCCATAACTTCAAATAAACCCACGTAGCGAGGTGCTAATTTCCTTCTTAATAAATCCCATCACGCCGCACCTGGGAAACCTCGTAAATACATACCACCCTACACCCAAACTCCACATGTTTCCTCGGTCCGCATAGCTCTTCCGTCAATAAAGCTGGCCCCAACCGATCTCGAATGATAGAATCTTTCAAGTGATTCAATCCAATTCAGACTGCTAATTTCTTTCACTGCCTTCTTCCCAAAGAAATCATACCTTACACTTCGCCATATAATGCCTAAGGCTTATTATACCGATACTAGCTGATAACTATTGTTGTATCGCGATCTCCACCAAAGGTAAATGCCAATCCCATTGACTTCCAAACTCCATTACGCACATCCCAATATGTCTTCCAACGTCTTCAATAGTCCTCTCAAACTCGTTTCATCCGTCTCAGGTGAAAAGTCGTGCTAAAGTCCAATCGAAAGTACCAAGCTCCTCAGAAGTTTCCGCCAAAACCTAGAAGTGAACCGGCCTGCCGCATACACCCGAAACTGATCCTAAGGAAGACTAAATAATCCTCTCAATATGGCACCCAAAGATACCCGGCTACTAAAAGTTGTCTTCTCACGGTGTAAGAAGGTGCTCGAATTTAGCTTCATTCGATCGACCATCACCCAAATGGAATCATACCCCGGTTCGAGGAATCCCGGCCACAAAGTCCATGGTAATATTCCTCCCATTTCCACTGGAACGGAGTGGCCGCAACAACCCGTGATCGGCCGATGCTCAAGCCTGACCTCACCGGGCAAGTCAAACACTTGATAACTCCGCTTACATCCTTCTTCATACCACTCCACCAATAGTTACCCTTAAGATCATGATACATCTGAGGAACCGGATGAACACCGTAAATGTATGACGAGCCTCTTCCATAATCTCTTTCTAAGTCCATCAACATCTGGGGACGCACAACCCAAGACCCAATCTCAACGTGCCATCTTCCCTAATCACAAATCACCTGCCTGACCCTGCTGAACCTCATCCATAATTTTCATCAACTGTGGTCTCGTGATTGAGTTGTCTTAATTTCGTCCATCGAACCGATTCACTCGAAATGTGCTAAAGTGCTCCAGACTCCAACACCGCTTAGTCAGAACCCCCGATCATACAATTCATACAACTCCCTAGTCAATCACGCTCTGCACTAATACGAGACCGCCGATGATTTCCTACCAAAGCATCCGCCACCACATTAGCCTTTACCCGAATGATAACGAATAATAGTACTGGGGCCATAGTCTTTAACAACCCAAAGCATCCCTCCGCCTCGCATTGCTTCTCTCTCGCTGAAAGATGTACTTCAAACTCTTATGATCGGTGAAGATCTCATAAGTCTCACCATAAAGGTAATGCCTTCAGATTTTTAATGCAAAGATCACTGCTGCCATCTCCAAGTCATGAGTCAGTAATTCGCCGCCTTTCACCGCTAGAAGCATAAGCAATCACCTACCATGTCGCATCAATACACACCCTAATCCGACTCTAGAAGCGCCACAATACACTCAGATAACCTCCCCAGTACTTAAGGTAATGCCACACCAGAGCAGAGGTCAAACAATCCTTCGCTTCGAAAACTCGCCTCACAAGCCTCTGTCCACTGAAACTTCACATTCTTCTGGGTTAACCGTGTCAAGGGTGCAGCGATCCTCGAAAAATCCCGGCACGAAATCCAATGGAGCACAACCTGGCCAAACCCTAGGAAACTTCAACCTCGCCACCGTGGCTGGTCTCCGCCAATCCATCACCGCCCATCTCTCGGGATCCACTCAATACCTTCCCCGATACCATACGTCCCAAGAAGGTTACACTATCCACCCAAAATTCACACTGAGAATTCGCATATAAATTGTCGCCTCAAAGTCTCGCAATACTATCCCTAAATGCTCTACATGTCTTCCTCACCCGAGAATATACTAAGATATCATCAATGAACACAATTACAAAGCGATCCAGAAGCGGCTCGAAGACTCGCTCATCAAATCCATAAAGGTCGCTTTTGCGCATTAGTGAGTCCAAAGATGCATCACTAGGAACTCATAATGGCCGCATTCTCGTCCCGACGCTGCCTTCTGAACATCCTCATGCCTTATTCTCACTGATGATATTCCAATCTGAGATCAACTTAGAAAATATTATTTAATTCCTGTTTGCATCAAACAAGTCATCTATCTGGGAAGCTTGATATTTACTGCGAATGGTCACCTTGTTTAGCCGCCTATAGTCCACATAGCCGTAGTGAACCATCTTTCTTCTTTACAAATAGAGGCTAGTATCCCGTGGAGAAGCACTAGGCCCGACAAAACCTTGTCTAATAACCCGTAATTGTTCCTTCAAACAACTCCGTTGTGCCATCCTATAAGGTGGCAAGGAGATGGGTCGTGCCCATAACATCAATGCAAAATTCTATCTCCTCGTCAGTGGCAACCCCGCAACTCCTCTGGGAAAACATCAGAAATCTACAAGCAATAAAGGACATTATCGACTCCCACCTATCTCTACCATCGTTGGCCCCGACAAGAGCCGATAACCCCGACATCCACTCTGCACATTCGCCTAGCTATAATGCCAGCCGACACTGCTAGAGGGCCTGTGATTCGTCAATCGCGGAACTAAACTCCTGTATCCCTGAACCGAAAAATCACCTATTTCTCACGGCAACTGTAGGTGGCAGCTAGTATCAGCAACCCACCTGGCACTCCATCACATCAAAACCATCACATCCAAAGGTAATTAAATCGCAAGGAGGTCCATAAGTTCACCATAGAGACTTATACCATAGAAAATATACATCCATTCCGCATCACTTTTAATTTAACACGATAACAATCATGCTATCATCACGTGATATAACCAGTGAAACTGGTGGTCTCATATTACCTCCGCTAAGATTACTCATAATGATAACCTTATCATAGCTCCTAACTTTTCGTAGTACCCTTCAATTACACCCATGGTTATTACTAAATGAGCTCGGCCATCCGTGAGAGCCTCAAGCCACGTGAAACTCTTTAATAAAATACTTTAATAGAATACACTCTTCATAAAATCTTTTAGACCTCGAGAAGTTTTTTGAATAAAATTCTCACAACATCAGGCACTGTGGTGATGATGTCCTCATCACAAAAAGGGTCGCAGAACGCATGATCCCACGCAATGTATGCCTCCGTGTAGAATGTATGATTTATGATGCATGCCCTCAAAGGATGTACGCCATGCTTTATGTCCGACCTCGCATTTATTATGCAATTCTAAGAGTGAAATGTCATAACTATCCTCTTTATGCGGGACTGCACAATATCAAGTCAAAACAAATAGTAAACTAGTATAGGCTCAAGTTTCTCCGATTTCAAGTATCAAAGGATATAACATCCGCTATTCTTATTTTCGTTAATCACATGACTAATATTCTCATTCAATTTCGTCTGACCTAACTAACGAATTCAATTGTAGTCTCTCTCGATGTTACCACCGATTGGACGGAGCAACTACCACTTCTACCCTCGAGTATCATTCCAAAGGTGTAACCACAATTAGAAATAATTCTCAATCCGATTTAATATCCATGTATTCTTTTAACTAAGAAGTGGGAGGCTTAAAGGTCTAACATCCACCTCAAAGAAGTTATTCTAACATTGTACGCCATTCCAAAACTGCAATCGTCGCCACCGTCATTCAGCAAGGAATAAACTATTGCGTAAACGAGGCTGTCTTATAATATCATTAATCGAAATAAATATGTATGTAATACGAATAATTAAGCATTATAGCAATCTCGCCAAGATCACGCACTCGAGACCCACTAAACAGAATACCTGGGTTCAGAAGCATGCCTCGCTTTCTAGCTCATTGTACTGAAATGAATACCACAACCGCATAGCTTAATTCTATAGTTGGCCCCTAGGCCTCCTCACAGAACTTGAGCGCACTTCTGCAGCAGATCACGGATTTTGCCTCGATCTCCGTCTCATACTGAAAAGTAAACACAAGACTATCAGATAACAACAGACGCCTCAATGTGACGGTTAAACTAGATGCAATTGCACAAACAAGGACGAACTCAACTTAATTCAAGAAGATCGAAATCCAGACTCTAGGCCATAGGAAATGAACCTACAGCTCTGATACCAACTTTGTCACGACCCAACTCTGGGGGCCGTGACCGGCACTAGGGAATGGGAAGGCATAAGGCCATCGAAACCCGTAGTAAGCCTTATTGGAAAATTCATGCCGACTATCATACGATCACCTGCCTATATATATCCACATGCATATTTATAATATGCTCAGGTGTCAAACATCAATAGGGAGAAATAAAGTCTCGATCCCCACATACAATCGGGTCATCATACACAAAATGAACGTAATTATCCTCAATTACAAAACATACTATTCCAAAGTACCAAGTAGCTGACAATTCCAGATTAAATGTGATAAAGATTTATAATATCATAATAGTGCATACGTAACCGCCGGTGGAAGGAAAGAATTCGCGGGTTATCAAGGATCTCAAGAAGGAGGACTGACAAGATCCCAAAAATAAATCGACTCCGGCTTACCTCTTTAGAGTGAGTTAATATCACATAATTCATACCATATCCACAATCAAAATGTTATACATAATTATGTAATTCATAATATAAACATGGTAATGAAAATTATATTAATAAGGTGTCTACATAATCATGTATACGCACACAAAGATAGTTATGTCATAACACAAATATCACGTCATTAATCGAGATAATAGTGGACCATATTCCAATACTATAAGCCCACGCCTTCTTCCAAATCCAATGAGATCAAGGCCAGAGAATGTCTCCGACTGTGGTCCTAACTCCGCCGACACTTAATCCACAACCTATAGCCGGCGCCCGAGAGAATGCTCAAACTGTGGTCCTTACCTCCGTACCACTAACATATCATATAATCCATAGTCGGCGCCCCGTATAACGCCCAACTGTGTGGACCTTACCTCCGCATCCCCCGAGAGAAACGCCAACCGGGGTGGAACTCATGTCCATAACCATAAACCTATAACATAATCCATCAATACCGCGCACGCTGGCCCCGATGTAAACCCATTAGGTGGTATGTCCTGCTATAGTTCCCTATTACAAACATTTCAAATACAATGCACAGCAATATCACTCCCAACAATACACACTCACATCCATCATCATAACAGTCTCATATGCAGATATATTTCATAACAACTAAATAATTTAGTTACCATAGTAAATACAATTCGCCAGTAATAATCATGTCGTGATGATGGGTAGCCCACGCCATAAATTCTATGCAATGCATGCGCATGATGTGTCATAAACTATATGATATCAACTCACGGCACCTGTCTCTCGTGAGCCGCTTCTACACCTCAGCCGCCCGGGCGTGTACCGTTTGAGACAATCTAGAATAGAAAAGACATAATCAATATCGAGATTGAGGTTTGCTTAACTCTAGACTCGACTAGACAATTCACAAAGTTGTGGACCGATATAAGGCACATTTAAATTCTACCGAAAATTCGGCAGAACCTCCCCTAAAAACTGGACTTAACTCCCTGTAAAACAAGTCCAGAACCTGCTAAATAACATTTCCAATATACACAGTAAATCAATTATCGAGCCGGGCCATACAACTACAATTTTATCATTCGACTGGTCCCAATCCATCAACTCAACAATTTGTATTCGCAATATACACAATCAATCTCATTAACTATCGCGATCATACAATACAAGTAACTAATTCAACGAACCGAAATACAAATGGATATATTCAACGTACATTATTTAACAATTAAAATCGATTATCGGATAAATACACGATTAGAGTTCCCACACGTTTTAGGGTATAGATTCTTTACCGAAGCTCGAATGCGGAAACTGATCACACCGTCGGAACCACGGAACGGAGACGAACGTTCTGTCCTGGGCACGCTTCCCGAGGTCCGCCGCCGCCGATGGTGGCCGGAAAATTTGAGGGTTGCCGGAATTTGATTCCAAGGACACCCACGCGAAGCCAAAAGCTCAAGGGACCCAAAAAGGTGATCGTTACCATGTGAGGGACCACCGAGTGGCCTGACTGCCCGATGGGCCCCTAACTCCATAGAGCTCCACCCTTCGCTCAATTTGCAAAACGATCTTTTAGGATGTCGATCAAGGGTAGATCCTTAAGTTTTGGGGCGTAGGAGTCAGATCCGTGCCTGGCTTGGGATCAGGTGGTTTTAAATTGATTTAATAATGGGCGCAAAGAAGGGGCGGTGAGAGAGCCTTTATGGTTTGATTCGCTTAGACGGTAGCATTCAAAGTGAACTAAGCAATACAAGGTGGCCGAAGATGGATTGCCTTTTCCCCGCGTCGACGGCGTATCGCTGGCCTGACCAACACGGCGCCGATGTGGGTGGCGTCGCCGTGTGAGGTGCTCCGGGAGCAGAGAAGGTGGAGGTTGGGATGGTAATTTGCAAAGCTGCCAAATTTCCTTTTTCTCTCCTCTAAACTTAAACCATACAATTAGTCCCTAATTACACTTGATTTGGGCACTTTATCTAATTAAAATCCCAACAATAATATAAAATGTATATATTACAATTAATAATGCATAATGATAATTATTTAGATAATTTGTAGGTCAAAATAACATATGTTCCAATTAATTCCCTTTAGGGACACAAAAATATATACCTACGAAAATTAAATTTAATAATTCAATTTAAAACACATCAATTAAAATTACGGGTATTACATGTTGCATGTAGCTTATTGTGCATGTAGCATGACATCGCATGAAATGACATATTGCATTTCATATGCACGGTCACATCTCGTCGAGTCGGGTGTGGGTGCATGGTACTATTATTCACCATTCTTGGTGAACGAGTGGTGAGCTTGAAAATCATACTACGTCCAAAATCGAGATCATGAGTGTATGACATAATTATAAATATAAATCATCTGTGGTTCGGGCGGCTAAGTTAGGTAGATCCCTGTGGTGAAAGCACTAAATCAATTGCGGTTAGACTTGATCACCGTCGGTGCAAAGTCCGTAAAAATGTCGGAAGGTGTACGATAATCCTGTGGTGAAACCCCGAAAAAGTCATGGCCCATAACAAACACATAGGATTTACTAAATTAAAAATTGGAGGGTTTTCCAATTGTTGAAGTCTTTGGGTGAAACACCAATAATAGTTTTTCCACACTTAGAGTGTCAATTGGGACTCGGGTTGTGAGCATGAGGAGTCACATCTCATGGATGACACGTAACATTCCATATAGGATTACATTATTTATGCGAATGCTGACGGACGCTTACATATCATGTTACTGTATCGCATTTTAGGTGAGAGTAGCCCTGTAGAGTAATTCCATCGGGTACTGCTCACCCCGTTTTGGGAAATATTTTTCGTAGTACTAAAGGTACATTGAGAGTCGAACCGATCCGTGAGTTTCAGAAATAATGCACTGTGGCCTAGTCAATTATATTTTATAACGCTTCCGGGTTGAATTCGCTTTTGCTATAAATAATGAATCTTATAAATATAAATTTAGTTTTTTGGATTGTTCCAGTTGCAAGTGGGTTAACATTTTTCTGAAACCTTTGTATTGTCAGATAAATTTTATAGAGACAATTGGTGAGGAATTGAAAAAAAAATGACCCTGAAATTAGGTCGTCACAAACACAGCATGAAAAGTTGCTGGCTAGAAGCTTAAAAGCATTGTTACAAAAATCAAGGTCAAACTAGTCCTAAAGTGTTTAGCTATAAAAAAAAAGAATCATGATACTAAACTTGATAACAATAACATTTTCTTGTCTTTATTAATTTCCTTAAACCTTATCAATTCATTTTTAAAAAAATAGTTTATTTTTATTTTTCGAAAACTATTTGATTTTATTTTCGAGTAGATAAAAAGGAAATCTTTTTTTAAGAATTAAAGTAATTTTTAGTTCCTCAAATATATTATTTGATATTTACTAAACCATATAATATATTATACTTTAGAATAGTAATTTAATTTATAAATTAAAAATAAAAATTGTGAGAAAATAAAATATTAAGTTCTAAAAGCTCAATGGTAGAGATTTGATTATGAGGAATTTAAACGTAAAAATTAGTTAAGCAAGTAGATACTTGATTCCTCTATAACGATGTTGAGCTCTATGGTTGTCTCTGGCCGAAATTCAAGCCCAAAAGCTTCAAATAAATAAATAAATAAAAACATATCAATCAAAATGTTTAGTTATGAAAATCGGAATGGAAAATGGCTCCCTTGATCTCAAACCCATTGCTACATTGGATTAATGATGTAGTCAGAAAGGTGAAAACTAATCGTGCATTATTGACAGTTGCTGTTGTGCAACATAATATGCACAACCTAGAAGTCGGAGAAATCCTTCATCGGCATTGAAGGAAAAAACTGCACAAACTGGTGGAAAAGCTGACTAAAAATACCTAACTTTTACAACCCAGCAACTTTCACGATGTATGATGACTCATCACATAATTAAACTTGGTCCTCCACAAAAAAGTTTATAGGAATAAGCAAATGAATATGGATAGATAAATAATTCACTGGAATTCTAAACATTCATCATAAGCAGTATTCATCATGCATAAGGAGCCCTAGTGAAAAAAACGATTTCTAAATGGAGAAAACGATTAAGATAAAAGCTATATTAGGTACGTTACACATTTAACTTTATCCAATAATTGGGATAAAAATAATATAACGGCTAAACTCGATATCAAATCGCTTTCTAAAAATTAAAAGTGAAAGTAACAACGGTTTTAGTAATGAAAAGGTGTAAAGTAAAACAAGGAAATGGAATTAGGATAAAAATAAATAATATATCAAATCTCTTACTGAAAATTAAAAGCAAAAGTACATTTTGGAAATAAAAAGGTGTAAAATAAGGAAATAAATAATATATCAGTTATACTTAGTATTAAATCTCAATCAAAATTATTGACAAGATGAAATAGTATTATCAAAATAGTATTTTTGAAAATTAAAAGTGAAAGTCAAAAGTTTTCAAAAAAAAAGTGAAAGTCAATGTTTTAAAAAATCACTTAATCAAAAAAAGTAATGGGTTCAAAGTACATAATCTGTTGTTGGAATATAACCAGCTACTTTCATTTTCTTAGTCAATTCATCTAGTTTTGCATATATCTTCTCTGACAAGGAACTCGTGGACGATACCATCTACCTCAATCCAACTGCACCCCGGTGATTTCTGGATTCCTTTCTCATTCATGCTTAACCTAATCTTTGCTGCTTCATCCCATTTGAGATTGGTTGAGTAAATATTTGATAAGAGAACATAATTCCCTGAGTTCCAAGGTTCTAATTCAATAAGTTGCTTCAGTACAAGTTCAGCCAACTGGCCGGGTGTCCCTATGTATCCTAACAAGGCTCCCCAAACAATGGCATTAGCCTCCATTGGCATATTTCTAATCATTTGAAGAGCTTCATCTAATAAACCAGCACGACCAAGAAGATCCACCATACATCCATAATGCTCAACAGTTGGAGTCAAAGAAAAGACACGGTCCATGCTATTGAAATATTGCATGCCCTCATCAACTGTGACCAGCATGAGTACAACCACAGAGCAGGCCAATGAAAAAGTGTTCATCAGGTTTGATCCCTAATTTTCTACTTGGCCAAAAGTCCAGCGATATTTTTGTTAGTTGCAGCCATTCATGGCGAGCCCAGATATTATTGCATTCCAGACCTGACCACTCGATCCTTCTCCTTCATCCCTTTAAAGACTTCCCAGGCCCGAGCCATGTTACCACATTTTGCATACAAGTCGATCAATGCAGTGCCTACAACAGGGTTACATAAAAACTCATCTCTATCAACCAACCCAATTAGCCCACTCCCTAATTAATTCTAACGCCCCTATTCTTGTACAAGCGGAAAGAACTCCAACCACGGTATAGCACATTTTCTCTTTGCATTTGCAAAAAGAGGTCCATAGCTTCTCTTGGGAGCTCATTCAATGCATAACCTTGAATCATGGCACCCCATGTAACCATATCCTTCTCAGGAATCCCATCAAAGACACCACGAGCTTTTGCCATATGTTTCCACACTTGGCATACATATCCACTAAAGAGGTAGCCACAAAGACGTTCCTCACCATGCCCATTTCCATGATCCATTTATGAATCCACTCTCCGCAATTTATGTCCCCCAACTGAGTACAAGGCACAAACCCAGCTCTCACGGTGAAACTATCCGGCACTAAGTCTGGTCTCCAACAACCTACGAAACATATCAATGGCTTCCCTGGATTTAATACTTCAACACCAATGTACTCCACTAATGATGGCCGTCCAGGAACAAATTTTCTCCGAATATCATCATCAAACACCTTGGTGGGCATCTTCAAAAACCGCATTTTGCATATAAACAAAAACCAAACTAGTCTTAACAAAGACATCGTAATCAAAACCAGCTTTAACTTCACTCATGGTGGATCTTTACACCTAACTGCAAATCCAAAAGCCTGGCATGCTTCTTTAGGAACAAAAAGGGAAGGTGAAATTGTTGGGCAAGAAGCCCTCTGAACGCATCAAACTATAGAACTCAACAGCGTCATCGAAACAATCATTGGAAACCAGGCCTCGGATCATGGTATTCCATAAAAAGATATTGGGCTGTTTAATCTGATGGAAGACTAAGCGAGTGTAGTTTGTGTCAGAGAAATCAAAGCTATACCTCAAGATCATGTTGAGGAGATAGTTGTCTTGACAGAGACTGAGACGGAGAATGTGAGCTCACACATGCTTGAGTTGTCTGAATGAGTTGAAGCCTTGGAGTATGAGTTTCTTGATCTCCAACCCCTTCGACATTGATGGATACGTTGGCCTGCTCTGCATCCTAATGGATATTCGTTAAACTCTGTATTAAATCTGAATTAAAATGACTGAGAAGATGACGTGTTATCAAAATGGTATATTTGAAAATTAAAAATGAAAGTAAGGATGGTTTTGTAAATTAAAACGTGTAAAACACTTCCTATTTTTTAGATTAGTATAGATATAGTTAATAAATTATGATTAAAAATCCATATTTTCCTATTAAAATCATGCCAAAATAACAATCATTAGAAAAAAAAAGTATAAGGTCTTGGCAATAAATTTTTGTTTTTTTACATAATGAATGCTGAATAGAACTTTAATTTAATTGAATGTTAAATATAATTTTTATTCGATAGAATGTTGAATAAGGTCTAATAGTATTAAGTACGAAGTTGTTTGGTTTTTTCAATATTGCATTTCTATTAAGTATTAAGTTATCTGCTTGCAAACTAAATTCAATATCTTAATTATATCAAGAAATAAATTTGTTTAATTCTATTCTTATGATAAAATAAAAATATTTATATAATATATGTACAATATCTTAATATTAATAAAAGATAAAAAATAAAAATGATAAGATTATTATGATAAAAATTATTATTATTATTGTTAAAAATCATTATTATATTTAATGGATTGATGATAGTATTGTTCCTTCTTTAAAAATACCACATGATTGTTCTTTAAAATATTCTTTGTGATCTTTTAAAATATCATGATTGTTCTTATAAAATATTATTTGTTTTTAAAGATTTAAAAAATTTTGGGAAGATTTAAAAATATTTTAGGAAGATTTTAAAATATAGTTTTTTTTTCTTTTAAAATATGGATTTTTTAAAATATTGTGTGTTTTAAAGATTTTAGAATATTTTGAGAAAATTTTAAAATATTTTAGAGGATTCTTTTAAAATGTATTTTTTTCTTTTTAAAATATTATGTGTGTTTTAAAATTTAGAATATTTTTGAGAAGATTTAAAATATTTTTAAATGATTTTTAATATTTTACACATATTTTTAAATATTTTAAGAATATTTTTAAATATAGTTGCTCCTTTTGGAAAAATTTTATTCTGAATATGGCTTTTTCTATTCACGATAAAAATTTTAAATTAATAAATAAGTCATACCAAAATAAATAAATAAACAGTCTGAAAGCCAAAAAAAACAAATGCCCCCTAAGTTTAAATTAAAAAAAAAAATATATGGTTTATATATTGTTATGCTTATCTTTTTAAATCGTATAGGGAGAAGAACTTTCACCTTAACAATCTATTTCATACTTAATTCTCGTGCATGACGTTGTTTGTAAGACCTCGAATTTTTACGCTTCTCGAATAAGAATTTGCTGATCGTCAGATTCGAATTAAACAATCAAATAAATAGTAATTTCGAAAAAAACAAGCCTCGAAAAATAAAAATAAAAAAATGTTCATAATAATGTATCGAGTCTAAAATAGTTTCCAATGCATTAAAATTAAAATTATGTTAATTCGGGTGAAATGTAATTTTTCTGAAAAAATGGTAAAACGGTAATTTGTCACTGAAAAATTTGAAATTTTTCTAGATCTCGGACGACGAAATGCACTCACTGAATTGCCCTCGCAGTAAATCTAGTTACACGGGCCAAATGTTGAATTCCGAGACAATCGGATTTTCACGAAATTCGAGGCGACGGGCGTCGAGTTGACCCCGAAAATTAGATTTTTAGAAAAATCCCGAAAAATATCAAATATTTAAATAATTTCCATTTAAAATAGATGGAACTAAAATCGGGGCAAAATAAATTGTTTAGAAGCGAAAACGGAACCGAATAAGTGTGACACGTGGCGCGACGTGGGCCACGTGTCCACACTATAAATGTGACGCCCCAAACCCGGGGGTCCGTTGACTACCCGTCAACTCGCGGAATACGAAAATGAGGTCTGCCACCCGACGCCACTTTTAGAAAATCTGGGCAGTCCCTGGTGGCCGTGGAGCTCCACCCAAATGGTCAACGCTTGCATAAACCCGTGATTTACCCGGGTCTCCAAATGTACCCAATATAATCCCAAGGATAACAACACATGGATAAAAACTACTTCTCGGCCCATAAAACAACATCCATCAACCATATCAACCATGTCCCATGGGCTTCCAAGAGTTAAGAAACCGGGCCTTATACAACATATATCAAAAATAGACCCCAATACATATGGAAAACCATCAAAGCCACACCCTCGCCTTCAAAACCTCCTCCTGGCTCCCAGATGAGCCGTCCCCCACGCTCCCTGCATCTGCAAAATAAAGGGGGATCCTGACGACCGTACGTAGCTAAAAGCCTCGCAGGTAATCACCCCGCAAGGCTACTCACCACCCAAGTGCAAAGCAATGTTCCACTTAAACACACCAAGCAAATGCATGATCCTACTCTTGAATGTCTACATGACCAACTCGCATCCCGAGTCCTACCGACTCTCTCACACTCGCCTGCTTCATGCGAGAATTATCACCACGGGCAATCAATGCAATATATATCAATCACGTCTCGACGATTGATATATATTATCGGTTCGTGGACTACCCTCCGATGAATAAATATCAATCGTCGTCCGACGGCTGGATATATTATTTAGTTTCTTTACTCTCACTCCCTCCCGATCATTACTCATTTATTAGACAACCCTCCGAACCTTTTCTCTAGACTCCATCTCATGCACCAATTCCTAAAAATCCTATATCCCAAAGGAATACGAATTTACGTATGCCACCTCCAATACAAACTAATCACATGCAATTATATAACACAAATATATTCACATAAAATAAAATCACACCAACATGTTATGTAATTTATCATTTCAAACACCAAAATTAGCCCATCACAATGTTCAAACAAAAGTAATCTCGATTCGAATCTACTTAATCAAACATGATTTTCTCCTAAATACAATTTGGGGTAACATTCCTAGGAACAAGAAACCCTAGGGTTTTCTGCTCCGCTTCTCAACAATTTATCGCCCATATATAAACCCGCATCTCATGGCCATTCCCACCAAATCCATTCAACACATAATTTACACCAAGAACACACAAATTCATACCTACATCCGCCATGATGTACCATGGACTCCGCCCATTCGTTCAAAATTTTTCTATTGACCATCCCCAATGTTCGACCGACCAAACACCCCCTAATGGCCTCTATCAACTCCAAACATTTGAAAAGTACTAAAAAAAAAATGGGAATAAAACCCAAAGAGAGAAAATCCTACCCTCAAGGAGTTTGAAGAAACTCATCAAAACCGGAGTCCACGCTGCAGTCTGCTCCGCTGCAGATCGCTCTCCTCTCTCACCCCAAAGTCCGCCAACGGCCTGATCGCGGCGCAAACCCGTAGGGGTCATTTCCCAAACTCTCTCACGAACAAACCCACTCCGACCAAAACGACCGGCTTCTCACGCCGTTTTGGCAACGGGGCATGACGAAGATCGCTGAAGATTTCATCTTCCAGCTCACTTAAAAATCAAAACTCTGAAAATGACATTTATATCCTCTTTACCGTAATTGATAATTCCAAGACTTATTTCCGCCATTCCATTTTCATCATTTACTCATACCACTTTATGGTATACGTGAAAGACATGTTATCTCGCGCTAGCGCGACCGAAAAACGTTTACGCTCGAACCGCGATGACTTGAAAAACATGCCGACTTTGACTGCCTCAAGAATCGCGAAATTTTACGTGCTAACTAGATTTCCTACGGCATTTATCTAAATCTGCAACTTACTTTTGCCATCCGAGATCTAGAGAATTAATTACGGATTTTAATCGTGAATTAAAATTTTGCAATCAAAATTACGATTTTTGCTCTTATTCCAGAATCGGAATTTCGTCTTACATTCTCCCTCTAAAAGGAATTTCATTCCGAATTAAGACAAATATAACACTCACATGCATAAGGAAATGTACACTGTATCATGCATGTAAACTAGTTATTTAATTAGCAACAACTAAACCACGACCTTCATCCCTAAACAAGAAGGGATAGTGACCCGCATCGTGTCCCTCTACCCCACGCGAACCTCCACTCCATGCTGTCTCCATAGTACCTTCACTAGCCTCACGGTCTTGCGGCCGCAAAACCCGATCACGACTATCAATAATGCGCACTGTCCTCCTCGAAGGTCCCATCTATGTTTAACCCTAATCTGTCTCCAATCCATCATACGAAATCTGATCCGAGCCAGACTCGAAAGTGACGAGACGCCGAAACACCTCATGGACACCGGCGTCGGGCGGTAACGCTAACCGGTAATGCAATGCTGCCTACCCCCGGGCATCTCATGGGTCCAAATGAATTCCCGCCGATATTTCCTGGGCCGCCGTCAACCTCGACCACTCCCTCTAGCATCACCTTCAAGAAGACACGTGATCCCCAACCTCTAACTCTAAAGGCCTGGCGTCGTACACGAAGATAGTCCTTTCCTGGCTCTGGGCCCGAGCCGTGAGAGAAGATCGCCGGTCAGACGCTTCACCTTCCTCGTATGTCCTATCAAGTCAGACCGATGGAGCCTTCCCACCCCTCGTCCAACATAACGGTGATCTACATGGCCTCCCATATAATGCCTCATACGGTGCCATCTGTATGCTCGCCTGGTAACTGTTGTTGTAAGCGAATTCCACTAAGGGCAAATGTTCCTCCCAGCTACCCTTATAATCTAGGACGCATGCTCGCAGCATGTCCTCTAATACCTGTATAGTCCTCTCAGACTGACCATCTGTCTGAGGGTGGAACGCTGTACTCATCGTCAACCGTGTGCCCATAGCCTTTTGGAAACTCTTCCAAAAGTGCGCCGTAAACCTCGGGTCCCTATCCGACACTATAGATACTGGCACTCCATGTAGACGGACTATCTCACGAATGTATAACCGGCAGAATCTCTCCAAGGCGAAGGTCATCCGCACGGCTAGAAAATGTGCCGACTTCATGAGTCGGTCCACTATCACCCATACCGCGTCATGCTTCTGCTGCGTCCGTGGCAAGTGAGTCACAAAGTCCATCGTGACGTGCTCCACTTCAGCCGCCACCTCGATGGCTGAAGTAGCCTGGCGTATACGATGTTTCGACCTTTACCTCTTGACATGAGACATCGTCGAACAAAGTCCCCCTGATGTCTCTTCATCCCACTCGATAATCACGTGACGAAGATCTGGCAGTGCATCCGTGCCCACGGATGTCTGACCGAATCGAGAGCGTGAAACTCCACGAGAATCTCCTCTCTCGAATCGGTCGGCCCCGGGAGCCACTGCGATCCCCACTATATCGAAGACTACCATCTGCGTGAGCGGTCCGAAGCCCTCGTCCGTGCACGACGTACTGCGTCACGATGGACATCTGCGTCGACCTTTGGGACTCGATCACTGCAACCAGCAGGCAGTTAGCCCGCTAAACTCCCCGAAGTACCACAGATACGCTTCCATTTGTCGTAGCTGGCCCGTCACCGGTCTCGAGCATCTGCCACTCCCAGAGAAGCCATACTAGCCATGCGTGACTTAGGTAGTGCATCGGCCACCACATTGCCTTCCACTGGATGGTAATCTGGTGATCTGTCCTCGGGAACTCATCCATCTGCGTTGCCTCGTATTTGAGGTCACCATTGCGGTAATCACTTAGGACTTTTATGGTAAGTACACCTCGAACTCTCACCATATGTATGTATATTCCTTAACTGTATTAACATATGGTAGCACTCGCCAAATCTTTAAGAGCGAAGACTACGGCAAACTCCATGTCATGTGTGGGGTAATTACTGCTCATGAACTATTCAGTGTAGCCTTAGCTACTTGCCCTCGGATGCATCAAAACACATCCCAATCCGGCCCTCGAGGCATCATAACCTGCTGTGTACCCACACCATCCCTGTCAGGAACTATCAAGATGGGCAGTAAGTCTCATCTTGACTCTGGAATGCCTCCTGTATCGGTCATCCTTTCAGGCTTGACCTGCAGCCGGTCGACTAAGTCATAGAGTCTTGCCAAATCTGGAGAAATCTTATGAACCTCCTGTGAACCTTGACAATCCCGAAACTACGTATCTCGAGTGACTTGACGCTTTCACAACTCATCTTTGCCTCGACCTTCTTGGGTGTGGGACACTCACGATGCGACCTTCGTGTCCCAGGAAATCTCGCCGGTAGCGAGCTTCGCGCTTCGCGAACTAGCGTGTGATGGTCTACCGACAAGCGTAAAAGCGATCCTCAGTGATACTCATGTTCCCTTTCGGTAGGAGTAGATCGAATGTCATGCGAAGACTACGACAAAGTGATCCTAAATAGGGTTGGAATACCTATGCGTGAGGTCATGAATCTTTATTTGGCATTCTAATCGTCAGAAAGAGCATCCGCAGTAAACTCATAGTGCCCATCTGCAGCGTCCTAAGCAGAGTCTTAGGAATATCTGTATCCTGGCCCTCGGCTGATGGTAACCCGGTCACGGGTCTATCTTGAAGTAGACTCGTGCCCTTCTCAGCTGATCAAACAATTCATCAATCCTCGGTAAGCAGTGCAGTTGATTCTTGATCGTAACTCGGTTATTTGTCGGTAATCAGCACTACGATCGAAGGTCTTGTCCTTCTTCTTACTTAAATAGAGCGGATGCCTGGGTGAAGTGCTGCAATGAACCCTTGTCGATAAACCTATAGCTGGACTGGGTTCTGCATTTCAGTGGTGCCATCTATGCGAGTCATAGAGATGGGTGTGCCGATTATCAACTGATGCCGATCTTACTACTATGTAGGTAGTCGGGTAACTCATGCGGAAAACATCCACATACTCGCACACTGGGGTAAATGCGAATCGGTCTCTCCTGCGTCCTCAGGTGGAGCTCATGAGCGACCTTATTGTCACTGACACCTAGACTGCATTATGCTTTACGTGGCAAAATGCATTGCTTGTCTCCACTGAAATACCACGAGTGCGAGTCTGCGTGTGAGCGGTAACTCTCTGGCAGCTCTACCGTCGATAATGACCTGTAGTGTCGGTAATCCATCGGATGACATCGAACTCGACATATCCATGATCCTCGGGGCCCTTTGTGAGTAGAGTCCACAGGATCTCCAGCTCGCCCGACCTCGACATATCGTCACATTCTGCCTAATCCTAGGGAGAACTCACGTCTGAGGTTCCTCTGGGTCTCAACCTCTAGAAGCCCAGCTTCGATCAGCAGTTGATGACGATGAATGAGTGCAGCCAGCCGGAATGAAATCTTACTCTTGCCCGTAGGCGAGATAGCAAAACGTACCACTGTATAGGTGCGTGATCGATGACTCGGCCTTTGCGATGTATTGCGATAGATACGCCCACACCCCGAACCTGAGGTCCACACGTGTTGAGTCCTCTGCCTCACTCGTGCCACTGGCCTCCGGGCTACTGTGAAAATGTGGGGTGCCGGAGTGTAGCCCCCTGAAGCGTGTTGGCTCCGCCGGCTGTCTTGTGCGTGGAGGAATGTCTTGTATCCTCTCTGGTCTCCTCTTGGTTGGGATTTGTGATGTCCCGAACCACAGGATCTCTTGTCTCAGGCGATCACGTCTTATGTGTCAGTGGCGGCGATGAGCTTCCTCTACGTCTGCTGGTAGCAACTCTCATATATCCTATGTGTGACTCTCATCTTGTCCTTGGCCGGATAGTAGTGACTGCGAGATCTCGCGAACTAAGAGCTCTACGTCTCTTCCACTGACTGGAGGAAGGCGAAGTAAATCAGCCACTCTTGCAGCTAACTGCTCGCATCAGGAGTGTTAGGCATCCTCCCATATCTCTCTCATGGTGGCGAGTCCGACCATAGAATCCGTATCTGTAGGCGGAGTCCTGATCTAGCACGAATGGACAACCTCGATCCATTCTCGAGCCTCCCAACCTTGGCCGTATGCGTAGTGCTGGTCATCTGCAAATGCGGCTAACTCAGTGAATCCGGCCACGTGGTTCATCCGCGAATCATCGTTCCTGTTTCGGCTCACAGGAACTCACGAGCTTTGGCATGTCTCGCAGTCTCTGGAAGATACTTGCCCATGAGCAGCTCTGGGCTACGCCCATGTCATAACCTCACAGGTCTCTGAAGTCCTAACGTCTCACCATACTCGGGCCTCGCCCTCTGGGCAGGTGCGGCGGCGACTCAGTCGTATCGGGTGATCTCCATGGCCTCAATCGTTCTCTGCATGAACCAATGGTTTGCCACATGGGGTCTCACCACGATAGCCGGGTGATGCGCTCTCGAATCTCTGGGGTTACTGGACCTCCACGACTATGGCCACACTGGCCGTGCGTGCGGCCGTGCGGCACCCACGGCCTCGACCAGCACTTTGGTCAAATGCGGCGGGCGATCATATGTCGCGGTGCACGGCCGGTGCCACGTGGAGCGTCCTCGCGTCCTCGCCCTCTCTTAACCATCTACACAATCAACATGGCGGTCGATAAACAATACACGGTATCTCGAGAGTAAACCTGACCAGAGACACTAATCCCGAACCTGATAACCATTATAAATCAAGTTCCTACATTTATGAAGCAGCGATGTAGGAACTGAAATCCATCTCTGATTTAAATCGTTTTGATCCACAAGAATTTTATTTTTGAAAATTTCATTTTCAAAAATTTTATCAAATTTTATTTGATTTTGCTTATTTTTAATTAATTTAATTAATATTATTATTTTTTATTTTTTTCGAAAAAAAAAGAATTTTCATTATGAGCCGGTGTTCATGTCAGGTCAAACGGTGACCAGCGATCTTGAGTCAAAAACGAGTCGAACCAGCGAATCGAGGTGCATAGACGCCCAGCCCAGCCGCTAGGCACGAGCATACCCGAATGCGCGCCGCGATGGCCGCCGCCGTGGCCCTTAGCGGCCGTCGCGGCCGAAGCGGCCGTGCTCGCCGGCTACGATGCAGCTCACTCCCGCTGCCGTAGCATCCTAGCGCACGCCTACGCTCATGCGCCCAGCGCCCGCGCGCCGCGCCGCTGCCGCGCTTCGTCGCTCACGCTGCGCCGCGCCTGCGCGGCGCTGCGCCGCCCAGCACGCTCACTCGCTTCCTTCACCGCCAGTGACTGTATAAATGGCCCGCCCTGGCCCGTATGCTCGCGAAACGCCGCGCGTGCCGCGACGCCCCCAGCTAATATCGTGGGGCGAGGGCGGCAGCGCCGGGCTACGCCCGGCTACTTGACTCACGACCCTCTGCGCGTGCTGATTTCAACCTCACGCACCAAAAAAATTTTTTTCATGATAAATAATTTTTTTTTCATTAATTTCCAATGAGTATGAAAAACCACTAAAATCACTAAAAATCCTCATTTTTCCTCCCGATAAAAATTCATAAAAATTTATTCCTCGATTTTCTTGACTTAGAAAATTATTTTCATCATCTAATAGGCTAAATAAATTTATAAAATTTATTCTTTTCATTTTTCTTTTCCAGTTTTTGTACACTGTACAACTCGACATATTTTCTACACATTCATGTGCTAATCACCAAGCACATATCATTTCACTACTCACCTGTAACATGGCAACACACCATTCACCAAACAACCAAATGATCACACATGTTACAACATCAATCATAGCATCACATGATCACAATCAAAACACATGCAGTGTTCTAATTTCTCTCTCGTGCCTTCCTACTCATACCTCACCTACATCATACCACACGGTGTGGTGATGGATACCTAACCAGGCTCCTATGGGTGTTCGTATGCCTATGCTCACGATGCAGCTATGTGCCCACGACGGGGTCAGTTGACTGCGTCGACTCGCGGAATCACAGTGGAAATTCGGTTGCAGGCTCACTTTCGGAGAAAATCGGTAGAGTCTCCTTTATACGAGCTCCACCCCAAATACAATGCTATAAAACTGCATTTACATCCCCAAGCAGTCGATATAATCCCAAGGATAACAACATGGATAAAAACGGCCTCTTGGGGCCCATAAAACAATATCCATCCAACCATATCGAAACCATGTCCCCATAGTTAGAGTTAGTAAATGGCTCTTATACAACATATATCAAAATAGAGAATTCTAATACATGTGGAAAACCATCGAAAGCCACACCGACCTTCTTAGCTTCGGCTCCTAGGATGAGGCGGAGTCCCTCATAGCTCGTTTGTAAAATAAAGGGGATCACCTTGGGGGTGAGCTACAAGCTCGATGGAGGAATCGCACAAGTGGGTTTCTCCTTGCGCTAAAGTGCGGTCTGATGTTCGATTTTAAGCAACGCGTTGGCAAATGCATGATCTACTTGAATGTCTGCATGACCAACTCGGATCAGGAGTCCTCAGACTCTCTCACTTTCGCTAAGCCTTGTATGAGAATTATTATTTAATTAGTGAAGCGACCCTCAGGTGAATATATATCAATTGGGCCGCTCGGCCCGATTGATATATATTATTTGTTGTGGACTACCCTCAGATGAATAAATATCCAAGCCCGGGTAGCTCAGACGGTTGATATATTTATTTAGTTTAATTTACCCTCCCGAATCATTTTATATTATTAGACAACCCTCAGAACCTTTTCTCTAGACTCATCTCGTAGCCACCTAATTCCTAAAATCCTAGGACGTTCCAGTGCATATGGAATGCATGTATGCCACTTCCAATACAGTCTAATCACATGTAATTTATATAACACAAATATATTCACATAAAAATAAAATCACACCAACATGTTATGTAATTTATCATTTCAAAAACCTTAGAATTAGGCTTCCAGCTTGGGCTAATGTTTAAACAAAGCAATTCGATTCGAATCAACTTGTCGAACCGCAGATTTTCCCGAAATACAATTTTTGGGGTACCATTCCTAAGGCAGTAAAACCTAGGGTTTTACATTCGATTCTCAAAATAATTTATCGGTTCATATATAAACCGCATCGCTGGCCATTAAAAGTGCCAATCCATTCAACATAATTTACACCAAGACACCTGGTCATACCCATCCGTAGGCGACCCTGCAATTTGCTCCATTCGTTCTCAAAATTTTTCTATTAATTCGATCGATGTTTGGAATGATCAACCTTACTAATGGCTCTGTCAGCTAGAAACGTTTGAAGAAATCTTAAAAATGGGAATAAAGCCACAGTAGGGAGAAAATCTGCCAGGGTTTGAAGAGCTTCCTTAAAAGCTAGGGTCAGCGCGTAGCTGTTCCGCGTGGTCGTTTTCCCTTCTACTTGAAGTCGCCAGCGGTCGGATCGTGTGCAAACTGGGAGAAGCGCTCTCTCTCTCCTAAAACTCTCTCTACAGACAACCTACTGGACCAAAAATGGTGCTTCTCACGTGGGTTTTGGCTAAATGAAAGGATGAAATGCTTGTTGGTATTTCGTCATACACGCCCCAAAAATCAGCTTCCCCAAATAGCATTTATAATATCCTGCTTTTAAGAATTGATGACCATGGCTGCTGAGTCGTCAAAATTTTAAGTAATTTACCTATTTCGTACGCTTATGGTACATGAGTACATGTTATATGTGGCTTTAAATCATACTTAGAAAATCGGTTTACGTTCGAGCCAGCGATGACTCGAAAAGCGTCTGAAACTTTGGCCCATGCCGGCAAATTGCGAGCTGCGTGCTAAGCGGGTTTCGCGAGCGATTCAGCGGTGCAATCCGTTTCGTCATCGAGATCCCAGAAATTAATTGCGGTTTTGCTTAGTAATTAAAATTTTATGTAATCAAAATTAGATTTTGCGCTATTAGAAATTGGAATTGCCGGGTCTTCTGACTAAATATCCTAAAAAAATCTAAAGCTCTCATTTTGGTCTCAGCCAAATCGTAAGAGAGAGAGTAAGAGAGAGAGAGAGAGAGAGAGAGAAAAGCAATCTTCTCTCTTCGATTCACGGGATTTCGTCGGTTGGATCTCGTTAGGTCGAGAATTAAAGTTGATCTACATAACGAGGTCTACTCGTGGGTACAGGGGAATCACAGATGCCAAAGTCAAGATTGGTTTTTCCACGAAGCAGAAAGGCGGTGTCGGGAAAGCACACCATTTGAGGTAGAGTTTTCTCTGCTCGGGATTATTCGAGTCCCCAGGGTATGTGTGTGTCGAGAGATCAGCGTCAGTTTTTCTCCGACCCTATGATTGTATTTTGGTCATAACTTGGTCATCACTCATCTGAATTAAGTGATTCAAATTTCTAGGTAAGAAGCTAGGCGATGGGAGACATTTCTCCTTGAAATAGGTCTATCAATTCGGAGCCCATTTGGACTCAAAAATTCATTCCATGAAGCTATGTTCAGTGATTTTCACATTTACATTTTAAGACTCCATGGCTATTATTTTGGCCATAACTTGGGCGTCATTCGTCCAATTAGTCTTGAGTGCTAAGTAAAAGCTAGTGATAGGAGAACATTGCTCCTTGAAATTGGTCTATCCAAATTCCGACCCATTTGGACTCAAAAATGCATTCAAAGTGGAGTTATGATCAGGCAGTTTTTATGTTCTGTTTTTATGTTCTGTTTTTACGACTCCATGATTGTATTTTGGCCATAACTTGGCCATCACTCATCCGAATTGAGTGATTCAAATTGCTAAGTAAACTATACTGATAGGAGAACATTGCTCTTTGAAATAGGTCAATCCAAATTCCGACCAATTTGGACTCAGAAATGCGATGAAAGGGGCCAGCATGTTCGGAACGGTTTCTAGTTACGTTTGACAAGGTAATCGGTTGTTTAGGATATCTTGGGTTTGTTGATCCGATTTGAGTGATTCAGTTGAAGAACCCTAAGAACCGTATCTCAAAATGAGTATAAAGAAAAAGTGTCAAATTATGGATTAAGACCCCTGAAATCGGGTATCACAGACTGTTTCCAGTGTAAACAGAGTAAATTGACCAATTGTGAATGAAAATGCCATAACTTCTTCATCCGAACTCCGTTTTGAGTGTTCTTGGACTCTATGGAGAGCTCATTGAGACAAGATTATATCCATATTCCGTAAAGTACAGGGGATGATCAGAACATGGCTGAAAATTTATGTGCGCAAGTGCGGTTGCTTTGTTATGTAAAATTAATGAATAATAGGGTTTTGGCATGACCATTTCATAGCATGTTGTGAGCTATTGTATGGGGTAGTAATTGCCATGAGTTAGCATAAGAAAATCATGAGAACAATAGAGGTTGAGTTCAATTGATTTTAATCAATTGGAAGTGATTAAATGCTTAAGGGTTGCTAGAAAGTATAGGCATAGTTAATGGTTTAGTGAGCAGATTAAGGTATGAATGTTAATGGATTTTATGGATAATGTGACTTGTAGGAGGAAGGTGATAAAGGACAAGGGTGGAGGTGGAAAGTTTGTTTAAAGAAAAATGGCTTAAATAACTAAGGTGAGAAAATGTAAAAATTTATGAAAAAAAAAAAAAAAAAATATATATATATATATATATATATATATATATATATATATATATATATATATATATATATATATATATATATAACTATAATATTTACCCGATGTATATGTTTTTCATATTTATGTTATAAATGTTCAAATGAAAAAAAGAAATGTAGTTTTCTTGACTTTAAATTATGTTGAGAAAATATGAAATGATTATGGTTTTCATAGTTTTATAAAGCATGATTTATGGTTTCCATATGAAATGAAATGTTTATGAATGTATATTTTAGCATATACATGTTTATATGAAAAATGTTTGAATCCATGGTTACCCTATGTTACAAAGATAAAGTTTAAGGAAAGTAGAAGTAAAAGTCTTTTCACGTTTTGCATGGTATATGGGAAAGGGTTAGGATTTTTTTATAGAGGGAAGGGAAGAGTCATGCATATTGTCATGCACGTGAAAAGTATGAAAAGAAAGGCACGATTTATCGGAGGTTCCTTTTTGGGTCATCGGTGATTAAGTGGAGGCTGTTTCCTCGTAGGTTCTTCGTGGAGCCGGCGGTGGTTAACGGTGAGCCGCGATTTCTCGGAGGTTCCTTTTTGGGGCATCGGTGGCCAGAAGTAAGACTATTTCGTCGAAGGTTCTTTTCGTGGACCCGATGGTGGTTACTTGGTAGGCGGATTAGTGGATATGAGTTCAAAAAGGAAAGAAAGTATATTGAAAAGATATTTGATACAATTGTTTACACACATTGTATTTGAACTATATGGAAAAAGTAAAGTAAATGTTTATAAATGAGATCTCTATACAATTGTTTTACCGTTGTATTTGAATAGAAAGGAAAATAATGCAAAGTAAATGTTTATGAAATGAGATCTCTATACAATTGTTTTTACATTGTATTTGAACTATGTTGGAAACATTATTTTCCATGTTTATCTTCTTCTTGGCTCGGCACTAAGCTACTTGCTTTTTTAAAATGTTTTATAAAATGTTTTAAGGGGCGGCCGCGTCTGGTCAGGCATCCTCGGGCCATTGACACTCTCAGCCTCACGTGTGACCATTTGAAAATGTATAGTTTTGTTGTAAATAACTACTTGTGCACCTTTATTTTGTAATGTATATAGGTTTTAAAAGATTGTTTATATATCCATAGTGTTCTAAAATGATTTTAAAGTTTGATTTGAAATTGGTTGTGGTGGACTTGATGTCCCATTGTTGGATGTGGATTAAATTAAATTGTTTTATTACAGGTGTTGTAAATTGGGACATGTCCAGAAAAGCAGAGAAACTCTGCAGATTTTCTATAAAGGGTTTAATGTAAAAAATAAATAAATAAATATTTGTCCCACCATGTTTCATAAGATTTTGTGAAAACGTAGCTTGTATAAATGGGTTCGACCGCGGATTTTAAAAGGTTTAAGCAAATGAAATGTTTTTAGAATCATTAGAGTCTTGGAGGGTCCCTCGAGTTAAGAAAGGAAACTCGGGTTGGGTCTCTTCACTATTCTTCTTCTTTTTTTTCTAAGTTTTTCTTTATTTTATTTTCATTCTCATTTAGTTCTTCATACCACCAATTTTATTTTTGTGTTTGAATCTATTAGAAGCATTTTTCTTTTCAGTTGAGAAAGAGAGAAAATTATGAATCATCTTATTTTTGTTATTGAAATCCTTTAGTAAATATTATTATTATTATTATTTTAAGTTCTTTTTTTTTTTCATTAGAGGACCTGCAATGGGAAGATAGAAATTATTTATCATATTTTGTAAAAACAAATAAGCAAGAAAAGTTATTTCTATTGAGTTTTGGTAATTTAAGGAATTAAATAAGAAATAATTAGTAATTTTTTTAACAAAATAAAATTTATTAATGAGTTTAATTTAAAATATCACAAAAAATCATTAAAATTTTTTATATTTCAGCCCTAAAAAGCCTTATAAAGATGGTGTTTGTTTTTTTACAGAATGAATGTTAAATATAACTTTTATTTAACTAAATGTTGAATATAACTTTTATTCGATGGAAATATTGAATAAGAGAACATGAGTATTAAGTAGGAAGTTGTTTCGTTTTTTTAATATTGTATTTTTATTAAGTATTAAGTTATTTGTTTTTATAAGCTTAAAATCGACATCTTAATTATATCAAAAAATAAATTTGTTTAACTTTATTCTTATGATAAAATAAAAAATATTTATATAATATATTTACAACATCTTAACGTATTAATAAAGGATAAAAAAAATAAAAATGATAAGATTATTATGATAAAAAATTTATTCTTATTATTGTTAAAAAAATAATAATAATATTTAATGGATTGATGATAGTATTGTTCATTCTTTTAAAATATCTTGATTGTTTTTTTAAAATATTCTTTGTGATCTTTTAAAATATGATGATTGTTCTTTTAAAATATTTTTTGTGTTTTAAAGATTTTAGAAATTTTGGGAAAATTTAAAAAGATTTTAAGAAGATTTTAAAATATAGTTTTTTTTTTCTTTTAAAATATGGATTTTTTTTTTTTTAATATTGTGTGTTTTAAAGACTTTAGAATATTTTGGGAAAATTTAAAAATATTTTAGGAGGATTTTAAAATGTAGTTTTTTTTCTTTTAAAATATGGATTTTTTTTAAATATTCTGTGTGTTTTAAAGATTTTTGAATATTTTGGAAAGATTTTAAAATATTTTAAAATGATTTTTAAATATTTTAAGAATTTTTTAAATATAGCTTGTTCCTTTTAAAATTTTCTTCTTAATATGGCTTTTTCTATTCACAATAAAATTTTAAAAATTCATAAATAAATCATACCAAAATAAAATAAAAAATAGTCTAAAAGCCAAAAAAATAAATACCCCTTATTTTAAATTAAAAAGAAAAAACATGGTTTATATATTGTTATCTTCTTTGATAACAGAGCAAGGCTTATACAAAATTTGTCACTATTACCAAAGGACTATTGTCTAATCCTAAACAACGGCATCAAAAACTTGTTAACCGGGCAAAAACACAAATACAAATTTATGTCACTATTACCAAAAGGACTATTGTCTAATCCGACACTTGGCGCCAAAAACTTGTTGATATTATACTATATAAACCACGATCTCTTCGTAAATCATTTTCAAAGTTTGGTTTTGAAATTACGTGTGCGCGAGTGCAGTCGATGAGTAATAAAATGGTTAGAATCGAATGTCGATCCCACGAGAGATCTCCGAAATTTTTAAATCAACTACCACGACTACTCAATTTTGCACTATTTGGGCCTGAATGATGTGGATCCGGCATTAAGGTGTTGGAAAATTAGCGAACAAAGGAAAATAGCCCGAACTATCAACATACTTGGAAGATAAAGAATAAAGAATAATGAATTTCTAATAAAAGAAGCCGAATATCTTGAATAGTTATCCTGGAGGACATGATAAAAACTTGATTATAGTGGTATCGATTCACATGGTCCTCACGATAAAATTTCTTGATTATCTCGGTTTCAAAATGCGTCGGCGTTGTAGTGCGTTGGATCTCCACTCCACATTTCATTATCTAATATCGACACGATTCTCTCGAATCACGGGAATTAGATAATACTTTTTAACGGGGACTTCCTAGTGCGGATATTTTTCTTTTGCGTGCCATTACCCATTTATGGTGTTGTAAACCTTAGCTCCCGAGTTATCGGTCAGCGAGGATATACAACTTCCAGATTGCTCCTTACTGAGGTAGAATGGTCTGACCTTTCCTTGATTAGATGTCTCGAAATTGCTGGGATTGGCCTCACTATCCGAGGTGGTGGAGCTCTTTCTTGTTTAAATATAGATAACTCGTTATTTCGTTCTTGATTTCAAGTGAGAAGAGGATTTATCTAAGTGACTTACAAAAGCTCAAGATCCTAATAGCGAGGTTAGTATACCTTGAAAAGTATGCATTACTCTCGGAATGTCTTCCTGTGTCACTAGAGGACACTCCTTGAAATCGAGCAATGGCGCCAAATCTTAGCGGGTATAAAGCGATATTCGAATCCCGAGGCAATAAACCCGAAACTGATAAATTCGTGCTTGAAATTAACAAGCTCTTTGTAAGCAACTACGGGAAAGATAAGTACGGCGTAACGTTCATAATGGAAAATTTGGATTCCTCGATTCTTGAATTACGATCTGGCATTCCTCACGATCATAAGAATAAGCGCAATTTGAAAGCGAAACATGTCGAATTCCAGAAATTTATCTGAACTTCAAACATTAGGGTAGTAATTTGAAAGAAATTGGATGCGCATTGAGCTTGCGTCTCAGCGATAACATCGATTCGAAAATACTTGAAAATAAAAATACGAGAACATAATGCGCTCTAAAAAGCGACGGAAAAAAATAAGAAAAGAAAAAAAAAGAAAATAAAGAAAATGAGCTTTGACTATCGGACCTCGTCTGTAGCGCTGTACGCTTTCATGAGTTGGATAGGCTGCGTATTTATATAGGGTTCCTGTTGGGCCCTAATCGATGTAACTGTTGTGGATTTTAGTATCGGGCCCGATTCTTTATTCGAGTCGCGACTTGAGTTTCCTTGTATCGTGACATCATCGATGTCAGCGACATCAATTTCGCGTCGCGACCTCGGCTTACTCTATGTAACCTTGGTTGGTCATTCTTGATGTCGGCGACATGATATCTTGTCGCGACATCTTCTCTCATTTGGCGAGGTTTAGTTGTTCTCTCCACGATGTCGCGGCGTCGATGTCTTATCAGCGACTTGGCTGGAAGATCATCTACTTCAAGCGATGTGGATACGCGACATCAATCTCTTGTCGACATCATCTTAAAGAGCGTGAAACTGACTGGTTGCTCATGTTGTGGCGACATCAATATCTTGTCGGCGACATCTCTTTATGTTCTGCATCATTGATCACGGTCGTTCTGATGTCCGCGACATCGATAGCTTGTCGCTGACCTCACCTTAAGGAGCTTGACCTTCAACGCGGCGGTCTTGTGTCGTGACCCGATCTCGCGTCGCGACATCGGCAGATTCGGCGGCCGCCGGTCAAACCTCTCGCAGCTTAAGGTGTTTTTACGTTGTCGCGACCTCTTATCTGATTCACGACATCGACTCTTGTGCGACCTCGGAATGTTGTCGCGGCGTCGTTCTCTTGCTCACGGTTGCCCTTAATTTGCTTATGCGGTACTAACATGGCGACTGCACGAATTCCTTCAATTCTCTTGGTGTCGCGACCTCGAAATTTGGCCCGTGCAAACCCAGCGCATCAATGAATCGACCCGGTGTTTCGTTTACGCTCTGCCATTCATTGCACTTTTCCTCCACTTATTCTTTGTATTTTCTACTTTCTTTCTCTCTTTCCTATTAATAACAATTTGGTGAGTTTCTTCATATTCGTATATTAATTATTCATTTCTAGATGAAAATCAAACGAGAAAAATGGACTAAAATAGATGACTTTTAAGCTCATCAAACTCCCCCGAACTTAAATTTTTAGTGTCACCAGCGAAAAGAAAAAGAAAGAAATTATTTGTCCTGTAAGCAAAGAGAAGGACATTTTGTTTTTGTTTCACCGACCTTTATGCATGCTGCCTTTCTAATCTAGAACTAAAAGATATCACTGTTAATTCAAGCTTCAGTTTTCGGATGAAAGAATAAAAGCATGGTATACTTTTATTACAAAAATTTCTTGATAAACTAATGTATTTAAGCAGTTTATTTATCAAGTCTTACCTACTATGTGTGTGCGAATTAAACTAATCCTTCTCAACTTCTTCTTAGTTTTAGTAAATCTGCAGAGTTTTCTTAAGCCCATTTATTGAAGTCCCATATGCTTGTTTTCATATTGACTCCGCCTAATGTAGGTGATTCTGACCAAAAATCAATCAGTGCTTTTGGCTTGTAATATTAGGCTTGGGTAAAAGGGTAGGATGAATGGAATTTTTTTAGGTTGAGATTACCCGACTCTTTCTTTTCTCCTCAACTGCTATTTCCTCCTAAAAAAAAAAAAAAAAAAAAAAAACCCCAGACTTTATGTTTGGGATTCTATGAATTCTTCTTTTCAAAGTTATGCTCCCGATTCTCTTACCTTAATTCGATTTTGGGAATTTTCCTTCTAACCAGCCCATAGGAATTATCTTTATGTTTTTGTCTTTTTAGGCTTTCTAACACTCTTAGCGAACTTTGGGTTAGTAGCTCCCATACGGATGAGTATTAGGGTACTAGGTGTTGAAACACCCACAGAACTTAATTGTTCAAGAAGTTAGGCCACAAGACAAAAACTATTCTTTAGCTTTCTTTCCTTTTGTATTTTCTGTCTTGATCTCTCTTCCTTCGCCTTCTACGTACATCTCTTTTGCCTTTCCCTAATCAAACTCCCCCGAGCTTCATCTCTTTCCTCTCACTTTTGAGTTCTTGGGTCATCACTTAGGTTCTTTCTTTGGAAGTTTAGTGATAAAGGATGGCTTGGGCTTTTCATTGGCTTATTTTGAGGCATGGAATATCTTGGCTCAAATTAGGGGACTAAGGTGTATGCAAAAGCATATACATAGTGGTGGTGGAGAAAAGCTGGCCCCATTGATAATGGCTGTATCATTTTTGTCAGTTGTTTTTCAACTAGGATTTCGCCCCTCAAATCAATATTCAAACAAGTTCTAGGAGGCGTGGATTACAAATTACGAATTCCCGAGAAAATTTTCTAATTTGGAGTCAAAGTTTCAAGGTGTTGTTGGCCAGAGGTGTATGTACTCTTCAAGACTTGTGTTTATTCACTTTGTCCATTAGTTTACTAATGCTGTTATATCGAATTAACCAATTTCTCGATTTTCAACCGTGAACCCAGACAAGCAGTACATACTCTTAGTTTCGAGTTTCGTTATTCATGTTCTCCATTCTTTTAGAGATAAATTGAGCGAGCGAAATGTTATTTTGATTCTAACGGAAAATAAGCCGTGCGAAACACGATCACACATCATGATCAGCCCGATTTGTAAATCAACATAATTTTATTCAAATATCAAAAAGATTTGATATTACACCATTGTTCATTTACAAACATTTTTACTAATTTGAGAAAAACTCATTTCTGCTCACAAATCTTATCTCTTCTCGAAATGTTGCATCCGACTTCAAAATTTGGTTCCCCGGACAGCTCACGATGAAGCGGTCGACCGTTAACAAGGTCGTTCAACAAATTGGGGGACCGCTTCCACCTTTTTCTTTGGATCTTCTTGGTTGATGGATTCTAACTAATCCATATTCCCTTCCCAACAACAGCTTTCTGGGTGAAACAGCGTTTTATGGAACACTTAGTGGAATTGGTTTGTTTTAGACTCATCATTCCATAAAAGCAGTGTTTGCACCCCTCGGGCCCTTTCTTTTTCACTCTCATTTTCCCTTCCCTTCATTCTTTACCTTGTTTCTAATTCCTTGTTCTTCCATCCCTTTTATAGTGAGTGTGTCTCTTGAAAGAACAAAGTCAATTATATTCCTTCGATTTCTATGGGAGAAGATTAAATGAGATTCATCGATTTATGTCTAGTTTGTATTTTCAATCCAGTTTATTTTCTTGGAGAATTTGGAGCGTTTTCTTGAATGTAATTTTCCTCTGATTATGCTCCTTGAGCGAGGATATTCCCTGGTCGATTAGATCGAAAGATGGATTCTGTTTACGTATTTATTGCTATTTATTCTTGCATAAGTTTTGGGTGAATTTTAGTTCGTTGGACCTTAGTGAAATTAGACCTTTGAGGTTAATGTTTTGACATTACCTTCTGAAGTTACTTCATTATCTATTGGGCGATAAAGTCTAGACATTAATTATTGGAAGTTACGTTATCGGGTTTCTAAGTTATGACAGAGAATGTTCTTTATTTCGGTTATGACTAAATTTCATCAATTTGGCTTTCTTTTCCACTTATTATTCTTCATTCTCTCACATCCTTGGTCAATCTCTCGGGCAGGTGTTACATGTCTCAAAACAATAAACGATCCGACTTACGGCAATATCACGGTTGTTCAATGTCACTCCGTCAACCACAGCACTCGATTTATTTTTTATCATGCAGGAAATTGACAATTTCTATTATTTTCTCATATTCAATAGTTAAGCATTTCATCGCGAGATAAAAATAAATTCCCAATTAATCATGCTACTTCAAATATAAAATCACAACAATTATTTCAACTCGATTGCAATAAAAGATAGAAAGGAATAGAACTCTATTTTTATTCCAGTCATGTTATATCAGCTGTCCTGAATGTGATTTTAGAGATCCTTCTTATGTCTGATCTTCATTCTTTCCTGGCTTCTGTCGTTTTAGCTTTTAGTTGGACTTCCTTTCATTCAACCAATGTATCAATGCATCCAGTTTGGCCTCTATGGCTGACAATTTGTCCATCACATTCCTTTTGCTCTCTTCAGCTCTGCCATTTCTCCCTGAAATTTCACATGAGCTAATGTTGTATTCAGCAAGATTTTTCCTATCTGTATACTGGTTCTCACTTTCCCCATGTTTGGAATTAGTAATTTCCCTTCTTTGTCCAGTAGGAAGGGATGGAGTAAAAGAATTTCTTCAAATCAGCTCTCGTGGCTTTCCTTCCATGTGTTAACGGAGTTTCATATGGTAGGGAGTTAAGCCATGTGCGGCCATATCTACGTAAAGAGAATGGGAATAGCTGCTGACTGAATAATACGGCTCCACACCATTCAACACGGTATTAGCCATCACGAGGAATCTTCGAGGTGCTCGTTTGAATCCGGTGGGATGACTGAGAAAGCGTCTTTGTTGGACCATGGTTATCAGTGCTGGTTCGAGTTCAAAATTATTAGCATTGATTGATGTACGTTACATTGCTAAATGTTGTGTGGATGAATGAATTCCATAAGTCTCCATAGTGTCATGCTCCTCAAAGGTCTTTTGTTGCACATTCCTAGTTGGCTGCAAATACAATCCTTTATGTCATGGTTGTATAGTACACAATCTTCATGAAATCAAAATACACTCAGATCCAATAGAATTAGCCTAATCAACAAACATTTTCAATATGGAGTTATTGGGGTCGAGTGGCTCACAGATTCCTTTGTGAAAGCATATTTTGTTCTTTTTCTTTTAAAATGTCAAATTAGTATTTCCTTCTTTCATAC
This sequence comes from Tetrastigma voinierianum, assembly GCA_016808115.1. Lineage (NCBI taxonomy): Eukaryota > Viridiplantae > Streptophyta > Magnoliopsida > Vitales > Vitaceae > Tetrastigma > Tetrastigma voinierianum. The sequence continues at coordinate 76,412 of JAEQBH010008511.1, forward strand.
GAATATTGATTTATAAAATTCTTTCGATCCTTGTGGCGCCAAAAACTTGTTAACGAGCAAAGAACACATACAAATTTATGTCAGCGTACCCGGACTATTGTCTAATCCCGTGACGGCGCAAAAACTTGTGCTTAGAACCAAAACACAAATACAAATTTATGTCACTATTACGAAAGGACTATTGTATCTAATCCGACACTTGGCGCCAAAAACTTGTTGATATTATACTATATAAACCACGATCTCTTAGAGTAAATCATTTCAAAAGTTGGTTTTGGTGCACGATGTCTATGATGCAATTAGATAAGTAATAAAAAATGGATTTAAGTCGGATATCGATCCACGAGATCTCAGAATTTTAAAATCAACACCACGACTTCTTTCGATTTTCATACTATTTGGGCCACAAAATGATAGTAGGATCCGACATTAAGGTGTTGGAAAATTAAGCGAACAAAGGAAAATAACTAAACTATCAACATGCGGAAGATAAGAATAAAGAATAATGAATTTCTAATAAAAGAAGCTGAATCTTGAATAGTTATCCTCGGAGGACTTACATCATTAAGCTTGATTATAGTGAACTATCGATTCTGTAGTTACTCCCGATAAAATTTCTTGATTATCTCAGTTTCAAATGCGACCAGGCGTTGTAGTCTGTTTGGATCTCTCCACACTCCACATTTCATTATCTAATATCGGCACGATTCTCGAATACGAGAATTAGATAACTACTTTTAACGAGGGACTTCCTAGTGGATATTTTCTTTTGCAATACGCCATCACCATTTATGGGTAAGCGTAGCTCCCGAGTTATCGGTCGACGAGGATATCTGACTTCAGTTACTCCTCCTCGAAATTAGGAATGAATCAACCTTTCCTTGATTAGATCTCGGCTAACACGGGATTAGCCTCACTATCAGAATTGAGGTGAACTCTTTGCTTGTTTAAATAGATAACTCATTGACTGGTTCTTGATTTCAAGTGTGAAAGTTTATCTAAGTGAACTTACAAAGCTGAAAGATCCTAATAGCGAGTTAGTATACCTTGAAATGTACATTACTCTCGAGATGTCTTCCACATGTCACTCGGAGGACCTCCTTGAAATCGAGGCTTGATAGCGCAAATCTTAGCGGGTATAAGAGCGTGTCGAGATCCCAGGCAATAAACCCAAAACCATAAGTAAATTCATTAAGCGAAATTAACAAGGCTGCTGTAAAAACAACTACGGGAAAGATAAGTGCATTGTAGCGTTTCGCAATGAAGGCTGATTCTCGATTCTTGAATTACACGTCTGACATTCCTCGATCATAAGAATATTTGCAATTTGAAAGCTGGAAACAATCGAATTCGAGAAATTTATGAACTTAGACATTCAGGTAGTAATTTGAAAGAAATTGAATTACGCATTGGCTTCATCTCAAGCGATAACATCAGTTAATCTGTGAAATAAAAATACGAGAACATAATACGCTCTAAGCATGGCCGGAAAAAAAAAATAAGAAAAGAAAAAAAAAGAAAAGAAAATAAAGAAAATGAGCTTTTCGGTATCGGACCTCTAAATCTGTGGCGTATTTGCTTTCATGAGTTGGATAATTTGCGTGTTTATAGGGTTCCTCAATTGGGCCCTAATCCCGATATGGCCTAGCGTAGTTTTTACGAGTATCGGTGATTCGCTGTTCAAGTCGACTTGGTTTCCTTGTCGTGACATCATCGATGTCGTGACATCAATTCACGTCGCGACCTCGACACTCTATGTAACCTTGGTTGGTCATTCTTGATGTCGCGACATCAATATCTTGTCATGACATCTTCTCTCATTTTGGCGAGGTTTCAATTGTTCTCTCGATGTCGCGTCGATGTCTTCATCGACTTCAACTCCAAGTCATCTGCAGTCTTCAAGCGATGTCTTCGGATGTCGCGACATCAATCTCTTGTCGCGGCATCCTTAAGAAGCAAGTAAATGGCCCGGTTGCTCATGTTGTCAGCGACATCAATATCTTGTCGCGACATCTCTTTATCTTTCTGCATCATTGATCACGGTAGATTCACGATGTCAGCGGCGACCGATATCTTGTCGCGACCTCACAGCAAGGAGCTTCAACCTTCAAGCGGCGGGTCTTGTGTCGCGACCGATCTCCGCGTTGCGACATCGGCAGGTCCGGTAGCCGGCGATCCGAGCCTCTCGTAGCTTAAAGGTGTTTTACATTTGTCGCGACCTCTTAACTGATTCTGACATCAACTCTTGTCGCGCGACCTTAGAATCTTCATCGCGGCGTCGTTCTCTTAAGCTCTGATTTACCTTAATTTGCTTATCACGAGGTACTTGCATGCAGCGACACGCATGAATTCCTTCAATTCTCTTGGTGTCGCTGACCTCGGAATTCATTTGTGCAAACCCAGCGCATCGATGAATGACCCGATTGTTTTGTTTACGCTCACGCCATTCATTGCACTTTTCCTCCGCTTATTCTTTGTATTTTTCTACTTTCTTTCTCTCTTCCGTAATAACAATTTGGTGAGTTTCTTCATATTTATGTATATTAATTATTCATTTCTAGATGAAAATCAAACAGAAAAATGGACTAAAAATAGATGACTTTTAAGCTCATCACTTACTTTTAAATAGGAGGGAGAAGAACTTTCACCTTGACAATCTATTTCATACTTAATTCTCAAGTATGATTGTAAACCCTAAAATTTGCTCACACATTATTTTTATTAGCATTTTTAAATTTTACTTTTGATTTTGTTTTTTTAATTATTATTACTATTTTTTATTTTATTTTATTATTATTAATTTTTTCAAACCCCTCATTCCCTTACTCCCTATTTCCCTCTCCACCTATCCCTTATGACCATACCCTACCTAACTACCCCCTCTCTCTTCCCCTTCCCCCAGCTGGTGTGCTCTCTTCCCTCTCCTCTCCGTATCCTCTCCGTATCCTCTTCCCACCTCTCCTTCTTCTCTTCTTCTCATCTTTTTTTTTTTCCTCTCTTATTCTCTTCTCCTACTCTTCTTCTTCTAGTCTCTTCTTCTCCCCATTCTTATATTCCTTTTTTTTTTCTCATCAATTTTTACTTTTAAAAAGAAGCAAATTTAAACAAACATCACAAAGTTAAAAGACTAATATCTTCTTTATTATTATGATTTCTTTTTCTTCTCATTTTGTCAACACTCATTACACTTTTTTTTAAACATAAATTTCACATATGTATATATTTGTGGAATTTGATTTTTCTTTTATGGGCTATTATAAGATTTATATACGTAGATATGAAAAATTGTTGTTGGTGAAACTTATATAATTAGCTTGAATCTTGTATTTTTCTCTTACTTTATTGTTTTTGTGTTTAATTTTGTGTTATTTATATGTAATTATATTTTTATGTGTTAATAGTTAACTTAAAAATTTTTGCATAGAATTTAGGTTGTCAAATATTAAATTAGATGTTTTTTAGATGTAGTTTAGATTTTAATATGTGAAATTAGTCTTGAATAATAGAAAATTAAATTTTATAATATTTGAATTTAACCTAAGTTATCACTTTTGAAATTGTTAATTGACATAATTTTTATTTAATTTAGTATTTATTTTGAATTAGGGTTAAATTATTAAATATTCAAATTAGGCCCAACTCATTAGTTCAAGCCTAACATAATTAGGCCCAACCCATTAGTTTAAACTCGATGATCACAGGCCCGTCAAAATTAAAGACCAGTAATTTAGTTTTAAGCTCGTTAATGCGAATACATCAAATTAGGTCCAACCCATTAGTTTAGGCCCATCAAATTAAGCCAAACCCATTAGTTGAAGCCCATTAGTACGGCGCGACGTAATTAAGTCGGCCGAAAACGGTTTAGGCACCGTTAGTCTGGCTGCGTTGGTTGGTACAAATTTAGTCTGGCAGTAGTGGAGTGACGTTGGTTTAAGCGCCGTTAGTACAATGCGACCCATTAGTTCGAGTCCGTTGATCTGCCTTTTAACATACTTGAAATTTCTGACCAGTGGATTTAAGCCTAATTTACTTAGAGCTGCAATGTGAAGCTGGCCTGTTAGTTTAAGTTGACATCTTGTTTCGTCTATTCTGGCTTCGTTTACTTAGACTCGGCTTGGTGGGTTTAACATCAGCTGACCCCTTAGGTTAGTTCTGGCCTTTAGGTCGTGTCTCAAACACTGGGCATGTATTTTGATCGGTTCTTTAGCCCATCAAATTTCCACCATTAATTTATTAAATTTCTCATTTTCTAAATTTTTTTTTTCAATTTAATCTTAAAATTCAAGTCTTCCAAAAATTCAAGTACTAAATTTTCATTTCTCATTTTTTTAAATTTAAATATCCAATTTTCAAAAATTTAAATTCAAATTTTCTCATCGCTAAAATTCAATTTTATTTCTAAATTCAATTGTAATTTTCAATTTCATTTTCCAGTTTCATTTTTTTTCAATTTACAAAATTGTCAATTTAAAAAAATTTAAGTATCATAATAAAAGTATGAAGTCCCCTAATTTCAATTTCAAATTTTAAAGTTTTGTTTCAAATTCTGATTTCTGTCCATGATTCAAAGTTTCATAGTTTAAAATTTTAAATATCTCAATTTCTAATTTCCAATTTCTAAATTTCAAATCTCAAATTTATAAATTTCAAGTTCTTAATTTAAAAATTCAATTTCCAAAATACGAATTCAAAATTCTTAAAACTTCAAATTCATTTTAAAAAATTCTCAATTTTCAAAATTTTAAACTATATTTTCAAAACTTCCATTTCAATCGGTTTCTAAAATTTCAAGCATGATTAATTATAGTTCCTATAAAATGGAATTTTGTGGAGTTAATTTATATAACGTATAAATGGGCTCGAGTGGGGCTCGGCATCGTGTCGTTTTAACGAATAATTAGGCTTACGATTTATAACCTTTTTTTTAATGTGAATATTTTATATTGTTGCTTCGAACTAACATGGGTTTTTATTAATAGCGCTCTTAATTCGCCGTCAAGGTAAACATTTATTATCTTTAATTTTGCTCTTTATGTGTTATCTACAACCTTTAATGGTATTCGTAATCAATTGATTGATTGTCACAGTTCCCTAAACTTGTTTAGTAGGAGCGGATTTTATCACCGTGCTTAAGAGAATCTTCTGACTCGCTCATAGTACATTTTGATGGGTAACATGACCTCAGAGATTGATTTGGTTTCGTGGACCGTCTTTTTCTAAAAAGGAGTCATTTAGGGTTTTATTTTAACATTTTGTTTTAAACTCAAAAATAAGCCCCAAAATAAGTGGCGACTCCAAAAAACCTTTTTTTTTTAAATGGTTTTTTTTAAAGAAATAAAAATAAAAAGTGAGTATCGTCATTGAGTGGGGATGCACATAAAAATACGGGATCCGCATTAGCGGCTATTCTTCTTTTTCTAAGTTTTCTTTATTTTATTTTCATTCTCATTTAGTTCTTCATACCACCAATTTTATTTTTGGGTTTGAATCTGTTAGAAGCATTTTTCTTTTCTGTTGAAAAGGAAAAATATGTTAAAATAGATAAATATAATAATTATTTTTTAACAATGGTAATAATAAATTTTTTTATTATCATAATAATTTTATCGAAAACAATGAGGATATTTTAAAGAACAATATATATTTTTAATTATTAATTTTATATATTCTATTTGCAATTATATAAAATAAAATATAATAATTATTTTTGATGATGCTTTTCAACCAGGAGCTGAATTTGGAGGCGTGTGGGAGTGTTGGCTAGACAGGATCGTTTGAGAGGCTAGGATGCGAGGAAATGCGGATTGTGCGGTAGTAGAGCAGTTTACTTATTTGTTGATCTATTGGGCTCCGGACGTGACTCTCTCTGCTAAAACAAAAGAAGAAGGGTCGGGTGCGGGTATCCTCTCGTCACTGAAATCGGTTCACTCCCCGAAGAAAAGAAGGCTGCTTAGAAGGCGAACGTGTTATCGTGTTAGAATTAGCATACCTTTCACCGATGGGTGGTCTTGTATTTATAGTAGATGTTCCACCAGTTGGATGGTAATTAGGAGTCCTTCCCATTGGATGGGATATTTCTTATTTTAGTCCATATCGGATTTGGTACAGGATATAGAAGGAGTTGTTTGCTTGAGATAATTCTCACTTCCTTGTGGGGAGATCAATGGCGTGATCTGCTATTATTTTCCCTTCTTTATTGGCAAGATTTGGTTGAATCGGGATAATATATAGTTAGGGTTATTAATTAAATGCTGTGGGAATCTTCCCATAATTGCGTAGGCTCACCTTGGTTCCCAGTTCGCGGATCATGGGGCGCTAAAGTATCCTCTAGCGGGTGGGCCCTCAGCACGGAGCGACGTCGAGCATATCCCCAGATACTCGGCGGGGCGGACCCAGCGTCGGCCTCGGATCTCTCCTTAGGTCTATGAGCGGAGCTGCGTGCTATTTTCAAATGCTATCGGTTGCCCACCAGCCCTTGTGTGCGTTGGCGTGAAGCGAGCATGGTCGTCTCGTATCGGTGGCCGGTTTCCGCAGCGTCTGTTATTTGGGTTAGTTAAGGCCTTGTCGGCGAATCATATGTCTTGGGGTAATGATGACTCTTAGGTTTCGCGCTCGTTTTCCCTCCTTCGATTTCCTTCTATTTCTTTTGTGGATATCTTTGCGTCTTATGCATACGCTCCGGGACCCTTTCTTTCTTAGCTTTCTGTTCGCGCCTTTTTGCGCAGTCTTTCTCCGTTGTTTCTTCAGTCCATTATGTCTGTATCATTTCGGTTTCTTTTCGATTGGTACGACGAAACGTTAGGATTCAACCGATTGGATTTTATTTCTTGTCGCTTGCCTCCATCATGGGTCCGGGTCGCTCTTCTTCTTTCTTAGCGGATTAGTGGGATTCTTCGGTTCTTTGCCCGGTATTGGGGCGGACTAGGAGCGACAACGATCGCTCGACATGATCGAACTCGAGATACTCTGGCGCCTCCTGCTTCCTCTAGACAAGGGTAAGGGGAGGGTGAGCCTGTCGAATATCGAGGGATGATTATCTCAACCTTGGATTACGGCATCTTTATGCTTAGTAGAGACGTGAGTCGGTCATGGACCCACTTTCGCGATAAACCTGATGAGTGCAAAACCGTACATGTTTTGGTTCATTTCACATGGTATTTTGTGCATTTTATATCCATATTCTGTAAAACTCATAAAATTTCCTCTAAACTTGGTTTTGTAGGATTATTGATGAAAAGCAAGTGATTTGGAAAGAAATGAGCAATATATTTTCAAAAAAAAGAGTCAACCGAGAGTATCACAGCACGCCACTGGAAAGATGAATTTTTCATGTACCATATGGAACAACAAATGGTTCAAATTCCATCATGGTTTCATTCTACATTCAAAGAGCTTTCCAACGAAAGTACCACACGCCCAAATCCGGAAGTTAAACGAAGAAGTTATGGCTCAATACAAGTCGGAGAAGAAAAACCGCTTGTCGTTTAGAAATCTGTCGCGAACCGATGTCGCACATAAGAAGCAACCAAAGTGAATGAACTGATGTTCGCGACATAAGAAGCAAACTAAAAGAACAACTGATGTCGCAGAACCGATGTCGCGACTCGCACTGATGTCGCCGCACTGCGGTCGCGGACCGTAAACGTAACCCAAAAAGCGCCGAAAATTGAGTTTCTTTAATCTAATTTCAAGCCCATTTCACCCTAGGACCATATATGTCGCTTTTTAGGTAAAGAGGCAAGGGGGAAGATTGGAGAGCCTCTCATGGGTTTCTTCTAGGACTGCCCATTTTTCCATTTTTTCAGAGATTTTGATTTTTTTAGATTGAGAGCGCTTTAGAGCGTATTTTTGTTTCTATTGAAGATATTTCTGATGTCAGATAATAGAGATTCAGATTTCACTAAGGTTTAGACAAGGATTGAAGCCAAAATCTTACTTTCTCAAGGGTTTTTCTCTGAACTGCTCATTTCTCTAGTTTTTGTCGCAGATTTTTATTTTTAATAGATCTTAGAATAGTTTTCTGTTAGCATTTCTTATTTTTATCAAGCAGATTTTGGTGTCAGATTTCTGACATTCAATTTATTTACTGCTGAGGGGAAGATCAAGCTCAAATCTGGTTTTTCTTATTTCTCTCTTTGATTTCTTTCTTCATTTTCTTACTTTTGTTTAATAAGGACATTGAAATCCATTGGAACATTAAACACCCTTTCTGTGGTTGGGGCTTACCTGTTGAACATTCAGATTTGCGCTTTTCGGCTTATTTTGTGGGTTTGAATACCGACTTATATAATTGGTAATTGCTCATATAATGAATTGTTCTAATATTAGTAGCTTATACCCAAAAAGAGTTATATCTTGTTCTACTTCGTGAGGCTCCTCCGAGTGACACAGAGATGGAGATTCCCGAGAGTAAAGAGCTAAGAACTTGGGTGGGCATGTTAGACTAATACTGGAACTAATGAACTCGAAAAATTACTGATGGATCACTAATTTACCATATGTGAGGATTAATTAGATGATGTATCAATTTTAGTCGGATCGCAGGTTTCTCCTTGTCTCGATGAAAGGATTCGATCCTCGCGGTTAGCAAAGATCTAATCATGAGATATAAAATTTTTATTAGGATTTGAAGGGACGAGATACCAATTTCACATTTGGAGAAGGCTTGCAATATCCCCGTCTTATGGGGGCAAGAATTCTTTCACCCCAAGAAATACAGTAAGTATCAAAAAGAAAAACAATCAAATCTTAAAGAGTGCCAAATTTTACAAGTGAGCTATTAGACCCATTTGTCCCGAAAAGGAATATGGATCTCTAACTAGTGAAATGTATGAAAAGTGGAGAAATCCAAGCCATACCTCTCTTCATACTGCTCTTGACAAATCTAGCATTCAACTTACAATTGTTACGCTTTCAAGGAAATGCAAACTGTTAGAAATAATTATCCCATCCGTAGTGACTCTTCATACCTTTTAGACAATTAAGTAGTTTGTTATTTGGTAGATTTTTAGATTAGTTTTAAATCAGTTTTTGTTTCAATTAAATTGACTTTATCTCCACATCCTACTGTCGCTTTAAATAGTGAAGAGCCCTTTTGTAATCTGGGTGATCAAATTCCACAAGAGAGAACCTCCAATCCTCGTGGTACGATATCCCGACTCTAGAGTCCACTTTATTACTTGTATGACCCGTGCACTTATGAAGGCCGAGTGTTGGTAATACTTTTTCATTTCGCTTTTGAGTATACTTACTTTTGTTTCAAATCAGTTTTTTAGTATTTACCACATCCACTCCCTTGGCCATATTTTCACATATATATCATTTGGTCACACTTTACAAGTTTTTGGCGCCGTTGCCGGGGATTAGACAATAGTCCTTTGGTAATAGTGTCATAAATTTGTATATGTCAATATGGTCCAATCAACAAGTTTTTGGCGCCGTTGCCGGGGATTGGCGCGGTTCACTTTCTCTCATTGGAAGTTGACATTTTGAAAAACGGGTAATTTGCTAATTTAGGCCATTTTTTATTTTTATTTTTATCTTTTCGTTGTGATTTGTTTCTAGTTAATTTTTTTTATTATATTTTGTACTTTATTTTCTTTGTTTTTCTTCTTATTTTATTGGGTACTTATGGAGGAACATTCAATAGAAGATAGATTTGCCTACAGAAGCCAAGCTTGAACTACTTTCATAAATTGACCAAAGAATTCATAATGACCACCATGGAACAAGGAGTATCAGCTTATCAAGGGAGTTCAAATCCCACATTTCAAGAGGAAGAAGAGTTGTCTCCTGCCAAGAGCAGATTTTTATCTATATGGAAGGGGAACAAGAAGATGATTAATCTTCTCATGGCTTAAATTCCCGCATTTAGATACCTTCCAAGTCAACACTAGTGCTAGATTGAAAACGTAGAAGCTCAAATAGACACTTGGTCCGGGCATTCAAGGAAAATTCTCTAGGACCTCTCCTAGTAACACTTTGCCAAATCCCAATGAATGCATTGATACTCCTTTTCGAGCAAAGGTGCGTAAATTTCCTATCCGAAATCAGAAGAAGGTGAAATGAGTCGAAATTGAGAACAAGGCACTCCTAAACAACTTAAATGATGAAGAGTCATTATTGATAAACTAAATTTGAAGAAGTAAGTCAAGTAATGGTTATTGAAAACATTTGGTGAAGATTGACACATTTACTTCCCCATGGATTTTGTGACTGGGCATCAAGGATCTACAAAATTCTCATATATTAAGAAGACCACTTCTTCCCCTCGCCGCTACGGATTGACATCAACAAGGAGCCCACCTTGTCAGGTGAGGAGAAAGCAAAGTTCAATCTTCACCAACCATTACTCGACGAGCAAGAAAGAGCCATGCAAAGCCTCCCAGCCTTGCTTCAATCAAAAGGGAACATCAATTGGCCCCTTAAGCATAAATGTGTTTACATCTACTTCACATAGAGGGGACTGCTTTAAGAAATTGTGGCTGAACCATCACCATAATTAAAGGATTTTGAGTTTATTTCCCTCTTCAAGGTTTGAAAGAAAAACATCCTGAGTCGAATGGTTATGAAGAGGAAGTAAGCTTTCCAAGATGAATGATTGGTCAAATGGAAGCACTAGTACTTTTCCAATGAGTCTACGGACTCTAAAAACTGAAAGAAATGGGAGGCAACCTAAGCCAGTAATAAGGATTCTATCCATTCTCTTTCTTTTTCTATTTTTTTTTAGTTATTTTATTTGTTGATGTTTTTTTACCGTTGGGATGAAAATTCAAAGAAGAGTTTTAACTTTGTTAGTGTTTTCAGAATAAGATAAGTTTGAAGTCACATGTTGTCATGACTAGTTTGCAAGAGGAAGGCAAGAAGTTGGAAAGTGGTTGATGTAATTATAGTGCTGAAGTGTGAAAAAATGGAGTGGAGATGTTCATCAAATTCGTGCTTTGAGATGAAAAGAACCAAATTGAACTCGAAATATAAAGTCAAGTGTGTCATGATCATGCTTGAGGAGAATTGAAGACAAGAGATGAGTTTAAGCATGAATGAAAGCATTAAGGGTTGCTATTGAACAAGTGAATATATAAGCATGAAGGACTTTTGAAGGATAGCAAGTGATATGGGCAAGAGACAAAGCAAGGAGAACCTAAGGAGTCAAGAAATCATCACACTGGACAGCATTGAACATTCTGATTTTTTTGTATTGATTGAGGCTCCAAATGGTACACCTCAGCCCATGAGAACATTCTACATTGAAAGAGCTTTCCAACGAGTCCTTACACATTCAATTCCGAGCTCAAATGAAGGAGATATGAGTATAACAAGTTGGATAAAAACATAGGGAGTTGAGCAGAATTAAGACGGGACCAGCACCATAGTCACGAAAACAAAGGCTTTTAACCCTTAAAACCCATTTTTCTTCTTCCTACTCTTATACTCTATCTACATACTCTTCCTCCAACCCTTGTAACTTCTAACCACTTCAAATTCTTCTCCCATCCACTCAAATCCTAAATCACATTCCTCCCCAATCCATCTCCATCATCTTCAAGCTTCAAAACCCATCACAAACCCACAACCTTACCTTTGTTGAACCCCAATTTTCCATCCATCATTCCAAGCATCAAAGAGGAGTTACAATGGAAGAAAATTTTTGTGCTTGGATTGTTTGTTTTGCTCCTTGTGGACTGTTGATTGTGGAGGATTTGCATGTATTGAAGGAGGTTTTGAAGAATCAAAACTCACTCATTTGAGGTGAAGGGAAGTCGGTGCAATACCAAGTGTTTGAAAATGCCAAAGCCACTTTCATGGCTCCAAAGAAGCAAAGAGTATATCAAGGGTAGTACACCAACAAGTCAATGTCTGAAAATCATCAAGTTTCCTATTCAAAGTGGGCACACTACAAAGGGGAGTTCACTTTTCCCAACTCTCTTTATTACTCTTTTTACTTTATTGCTTCCTTTTTGCTCATTGCTAGACATTTAGGGACAATGTTCATCTCAAAGTTTGGGGGTAAGCTTATTTGTTAGTTTATCATGTCACACCCTACATGTTGAAATGACAACTTTGAGCATGAAATTTTTCTCGGTGCTTTATAGATAATGACTTTGTTTGATGTTTCCTAACTTACATCTTAGTTTGGTATATTTTTTTAGTTAGAGTTTATTGATAATTGAGTTTTGCTTGAGTTAAGCCAGATGTCAATAAGGACCATAAATGAACCCTTGGCATATGGACAATATTAGAGATAATAGACTTAATGTTTAATGAGTTATCTCTTTAATAGGCTATTTAGTCATTGGTTTCTTAAAATCCATGCACATGGGCACTAAGTACCCTTGAAAATGCTTGGGTTAGAGAAGGTTTATGAGAATCCATCTAATTTTGATCTCCATAGGTTCTAGAACTTGTTCTATTATCGCTTGAGGCGAAATCCTAGGCAACACAACAATTGAGAAATGATATAGGCCATCATTGGAAAGATTGTGCCTTTCAAGCTAACCCTATTAATATGTATATGCATATTTCTCTAGTACCAAGATGTTGAGCCTTAAAGAGCCAAAATTCTGTTTATAAAAAAAAAACCAAGTTTGAAGCCAATAACCTTCCTATACATCAATATCCCTCAATAAAGAAACCAAACTCACCCATAACATGAGGATTTGAACATAATTGAGAAATGTGGTGAGGAGTGGCTAGTTGGGGGAGTTATTTTTCCATAGGAAAATAACTCAACCTGCTTGAAATGGAGTTAAGCTGAAAATCAAAGGAAGTTGTCAAAAAAAAAAAAAAAAAAAACAGAAAAATATCATGTAAAAGAAGCAAAATACAATAAAAGTCAAGGAAGAGTGAGTTCAGCCTCAGCCTTCCTTCCTAGAGCAAGTAAATCCTAAGGGGTGTCTCAACACCTAATACCCTAAGACGGTGGTTTGAACTCTGTGATTTAAAGCTCGCTAAGGGTTAATTAAGCTTAAGGGGTTTTGACATTGCACTACTCTAACCTTGTCTTAAAGAAAAAGGCTTCTTGATGTTTATTGAAGAATTAAATTTGTGCAGAAAAGTGATATGGGAGTATGGAGGATGCTAACCAGTTTTGGGGTGTTTGAGGTATCCTATCTTTGATGAGTAAGAATCGGGATGGAGTAAGGAGTTGATATCACGAGAAAAATATGTATGTTTGGGTAAGTTTTAGCCTAAAATGACTACTCGACTACCCCTTACCCAAGCCTTGGCCCCCAAACATAAAGACCTACTTGATCTTGAGAGTTGTGTGCCTACATTAGTGGAGAATGATAAGAACAACAAGCCCCTGGAACCTAAATAAATTATCTTAGGAGATCCACATACTTATCTCAATTCTCATAAACTCATCTAGCTTGCAATTGTTTGGATGAGGAAGGCCACACACACACACACTAGTACTTGAGAACCATGATCTAAATTTGTCTATTATGAGATTAATTCACTATTAAAATGAATAATTATCTTGATCATATTCTACGCATATTCCTTGTAAGGGTAATTCTTAGAGACACATATCACGCTACCCCTTGCAAAGCTTAATTACTCGGAGTTTTGGTTAAATAAAAAGGAATTGAAATAGACTCTTCTCTTCCATTGCTTGGAACGAAACCTTCTTTCTTTCTTTGCTTGAGGACAAGCAAAGGCTTTAAGTTGGGGGTGTTTGATGGAGTGCAAAACTCATCTATGTTTTCAAGTTCAATTTACATGTATATTTGTTGCCACATTTTATATCAACAATTACATGTAAAACTCATAAAATTTCTCTAAACTTGGTTTTGTAGGATTATTGATGAAAACAGAAGTGATTTGGAAAGAAATGAGCAATATATTTTCAAAAAGTCAATGAGAGTATCACCGTACGCCACTGGAAGATGAAATTTTCTGCCATATGGAACATGAATGGATTCCAGATTCCATCATGGTTGCATTCTACATTCAAGAGCTTTCCACTTGAGTACTCTGCGCCCAAATCCGAGTTTAAAGCGAATAAGATTATGGCTAGACAAGTTGGAGAAAAGAAAAAACTGATTTGCTGTCTGAAACGATTAGTATGACTGATGTCGCGACATAAAAGCAACCAAAGACAAGCGATGCTCGTGAACTTATGTAGCGACGCAGAAGCAAACCAAAGGAACAACTGATGTCGCGAACTGAACCAGTTGCTGTCCTGAAACAGTGTCGCGAACTGATGTGACATAAAAACGAAAGGAACAAGCGATGCCGCGAACTTATGTGGCGACGCAGAACGACAAAGAACAAGCGATGTCGCGAGCTGATGTGGCGACGAGTGTCATCAGCGACGTATGCCATTGACCGGAAAGCATTCTGGGAACCTAAAGGCCGAAAGTGAGTTTTGACCTAATTTCAAGCCCATTTCACCCTAGGACCATATATATACTGTTTTTAGGTAAAGTGAGGGAAGAAGATTGGAGAGCCTCTCATGAGTTTCTCTTTCTAAATGCATTTTCCATTTTACGTAGATTTGATTTTTTAGATTTGAGACGTTTTAGAGCGGATTTTGTTTCTATTGAAGATGTACGATGCCTTATTACAGAATTGATTTCACTAAAGTTTAGACAAGTTGAAGCTAAAAATGCGGATTTTCTCTCTCATGAGTTTTCTCTCTCTAGCCTCATTTTCTTAGTTTTCTTTCTTGATTTTTATTTTTAATAGATCTTAGAATAGTTTTCGACGATTTTTATTGTTATTAGAGATTTTGGTCTTTGTACTCGGATGTTCAATTTATTTCTTGTTGAGGTGAAGATTTAGCTCAAATGCGGGTTTTTTCTCTTATTTCTCTTGATTTCTTTCTTCATTTTCTTACTTTTTGTTTGATTAGTGATGGTGGAAATCCGATGATTTGAACATTAACACCCTCTAGGGTTGGGGTTTAATTATTGGTATTCAGATTTGCGATTTTGATTATTTTGTGGGTTTTGAATGTTGAATTTATATAATTAGTCTTAATTCATATAATGAATTATTCGGAATATTAGTAGAGCATACCAAAAATTTTGTATCTTTGCTGATTTCGGGAGGCCCTCGGTATACAGAGATGATTTGAGAGTAAAGAGCGGTAACTTAGGAGTGTTAGACTAATATCTTGGAACTAATGAACTCACGAAAAGGTAACGATGGTCATATTTACTCATGGTGTGAGGATTAATTAGATGATGTATCCAATTTAGTTGATCGGAGGTTTCTCCTTAGTCGATGAAAGGATCTTGATCCAGTGTTAGCAAAGATCTAATCAAGGAGATATAAAATTTTATTAGGTGAGGACGAGATACCAATTACATTGGAGAAGGCTTTGCATTATCCTCTCATACATGGGAGCGAATTCTTCGATCCTAGAAATGGTTGAAGTATTGAAAAAGAAAAAGCAAATCAAATCCCAAAAGAGTGCAATTTTACAAGTAGCTATTTAGACCCATTCTGAAAGGAATATGGATCTCTAACTAGTAGAATGTATGGTGTATGGAGAAATCAAGCTATACTACATTGCTCTTGGACAAATCTAATTTCAACTACGATTGTTAACGTTTTCAAGGAAATGCAAGAAATTATTTGTAGTAAATAATTATCCCCATCGTAGTGACTCTCTTATACACTTTTTAGAATTAAGTGATTTGTTTTATTTGGTATAGATTTTTGGGATTAGTTTTAAATCAGTTTTGTTTCAGATTAAATTGATTTTATTCCACATCCTCTTGGTGCGCCTAAACTAGTGAAGCCGCTTGTAATCGGGGTGATCAAATTTGATAAGAGAACACCACGTCGCCGTGGGTCTGATGTCAGGACTCCTAGAGTCCACTTTGTGTATGACTTCCAGTGCACTTGCGGAAGGGTTGAGTGTTGGTAATACTTTTCATTTAGGTTTTTTGAGTATCTTCTTTGTTTTGAATCGGTTTTAGTATTTACCATTCCTCCCTTGGCCGTATTTTCACATATATATCATTTGGTCACACTTTACAAGTTTTTAGGCGCGTTCTTGGATTAAGACAATGATCGCTGGTAATAGTGTCATAAATTTGTATATGTCAATATGGATCGATCTTGACTTCCGTATCCTTTTGGTGTTCGGGTGTGGTCCCCTGATGTTTTGACTTTTTACGTAGTTCTGTACCAAAAATGGGTGTGCTTAACCCGAGTCTCGCCTTTGTGAGAATGGTCTTAGTTCCTTTGCCCCCTTCATAAAAAGGGTTTTACAGGCTAGCGTGCGCCCTTCATTTCGCACCTAACGGTTGGGGGTATTTTGGTTGGCTATTAGGTCTTCTTGGGGATCTGCGGGTTTCTGGTGAACACGATTAATGGCACAGCTGCTTTATCCCACTCAGAGGATCACATTTAGAAGTTTTCCGTATTTTCTAGGCGTCTGGTCTCCTTGGTAATTTCAGTCCTTCTTCTCACGGTCATGGAAGAGGTCAGCTACTTTTTGTTAGTGGTCGAGGTTGGGAATATGACCTTCGCCAAGAGATGACACCTTTGGGCGTGGGTGGCACGGACCTTGAGAATCTGGGTGTGCAGTAATGGGTTTCCCGGTGCGGCTCGCGAGGATCGAATATTCCCCAGTCGTGTTCTTACATTTCCGGGTGCTCGGATTAGTCAGTGGCGAAGATAAATCTTGTAAGCCCAAAAGCCCATTGGAATGCTCACTTCGCCCTTACTGAACTAATTAATCAGGACATTGCTGGCCCCTCCCAGGTAAGGCTTCTGCTCGCCCTGTTGCTTTGAGGCCCTCGCCCCTCCTTCCAAGAAAATTTTTTCGGAAGTCGGACGCCCGCAGCCACTCCCGCCGGGGAGAGGTTTTGGCTCAATTAGATGATCTTGTCGACCAGAAGTGTGAAGCGGAAAAAAATCAGGCTTGGTGATAAAGATAGGCCGACTTTGGCCAAGGTTGAATTGGGAGTATCCTCATCTTCTCGGTGTTCTTGTCAAGATCGGAGGCGGGTGCGATTCTGGCGGGAGCTCCTATAGTTTTGAGCTCGCGATCGCCTTCCGCGTCTGTTACGGCGAAAAATCTCTTAGATTGGATCAGTCGAGCGGTGGATTGAGGTTGCACCCATCAAATCTGGAATCCGCCGACGAGGAGGCGTCGAATCGCCCCTCGCCGAGCGGAAGGGTTGAAGAAGGTCGGAATCGAAGCCGGTGAGGATGGGGATCGCAGCTGTAATGTCGAGGCTCGCGTGGTATGATGTCGATCCATTTTGAGGGATTCTGATCTTGGGGTCGGCGTTGCACTGTTGGCGAGAGCTCGGCTCTGTCTCTTCAGGTGTTGCCTCGGTAAGTCCGCCGTGTCTCGTTATGTCTATCTCAGGTGCTAATCTCAGTGATGGATGTGGCTCCATGTTTGATGATGTGCAGGTAGCCCTCATTTGAAGGGTTGGCAGAAAAGGCTGGCCAGATAACATGTGAGTGCTGGAGTTTATAAGGCGAAGGCGGTTTCTCTTACTTCGACGGATAGAGCTAAGAGCAATGCGGCGGTCTTGAAAGGAGTGGAGGTTGAAGTCAGTTTAAGCACACCATGTCGGCCCGTGCTTAAGGAAGTGTAGAGGACGGTTCAGAGTACCGATTTACGGTTGAGGGTGAGCTTCGGAGGTTCGTATGACTGGGCGGATTGCGCAAAGATGACTGTCTCGAGACCCGGATGGGCTGCAATCGCCCAAAGATGAGCTTCAAACTGTTAGGAAGAAACTTATCTCATCCCGGTGAGCCGCGGGATTCTTGAGGAGGAGCTGGGCGCCGCGCAGCCAATGGCGAATAGGTGATAAGCTTAATGCCAGCCAGATGCGGCTCGCCGCTAAGCTTCCGCAATATTATAGAGGTGACTCGCTCTGGGAGGCCTCCGAGGTCGTAAGCTTGCATAGCTTTCTGGCCGAGGGAGGAGGTCAAGATTGCAAGGATCTTCACCAGATTTCTTTGTAGCTCAGAGGACGGTTATCGGAAGGTTAAGAGACTCAAGCCAAGCACCTGGGCTTCCCGGTGGTCGTCAGCTAGAAGGCAATTAATGCTTATGCACTTAGATTCTACTGGGATTCAAAGGACGAGGAGGCAGAGGAATCTTTTTCTGCAAATTACTCTCAAGATCCTGGTACTCCTACGGAAGCTAGTTTCCCTTCTTCTCCGTCTGTCCCTCCTGCCGACGTCTAAGTTCTTATACTCGTCTACCTGACTTCTACTTTCATACTTTCCTTCCCGTGTATACTTGCTCGCCTTGTTGAGCCTGGAGCCCGAAATATATGTGGCCTTTACTTCAATAAATGTCCATTCTCTTTTTTTTTTTTTATCTCTGTTGATTCACTGCACTTTTCTTTTTGAACGATCCGAATTGAGAGTTTGGGTCGAACGAACAGGTATGTCAAAATGAGCGCGTAGGGCTTCGTCTGGTAATTTGCCTGAGTGGCGTTGATTCCTTGGGTTGCCTGACTTATTTTTGGTAAGGGTCGTCAATTCGAGCCGACGCCCATCGCCTCGACGGTAACGAGTCGAATTGGACTTTAGGCCGCTAGCGGGTCTGCTTCTCGGTAGAGGCCGCCAATTCGAGCCGCCGACGTCCATCGCCTATCTCTGCATGAGCCGACCGACTCCCAGCCGCGCGGGCCTATTTCCGTGAGGTTGTCAATTGAGCCGACAGCCCATCGCCTGACATTTGCACGAGCCGACCGACTCAGGGCGACGCGGGCTCGCTTCTCGCAGAGGTCGCCAATTCGAGTCGACGCCCATCATCCGACGGCATATTGAATTGACTCCAGCCGCGTGGCCTATTTCTCTCGTAAAGGTCGCCAATTCGAGCCGACCCATCAAGTTCGATTTGCATGAGTCGACCAATTTCCCAGTCGCAAATTGCTTCTCGGGTAGGAGGTCGCCAATTCGACTAGGTGGGTAGAACTCACCAATATGAATCACGAGCAGAGCTCGTCCGGTGGATCCGATGAGTAGAGCCTGTCCGAGCGATCTGGCAGGGCAGTTTGGCCGTGGTAACTCGAGGAAGAGCTCGCCAATGTGAATCACGCAGAGCTCGTATTTGCGGGAGTTGAGAGGAAGAGTCCGCCAGTGGTAAATAATTGAGTAGAGCTCGTCCCGAGTGATCTCGAGATAAGAGCTCACAATGTGAATTGCCGCGTGAGCCTGGCCCGAAAGAAATATGAAGAGCTCGCCAATGTGAATTGCCGAGTAGAGCCTGGTCCGAATGATCCGAGAGGAAGAGCTCAAAGTGAATTAGTCGCAGCCCGCCCGAGTGAGTTGAGAGGAAGAGCCTGCCAGGTAAATAGCTGGAGTAGGAGCTCAGTCCGATCAGCCGAGGAAGAGTCGCCAGTAATCCGAGAGGAAGCAGCTCGCCAATGTGAATTGCCGGGCGTGGCTCAGTCCGAAAGTGAGTTGAGAGGAAGAGCTCACAATGTGAATTGGCCGAGTAGAGCTCGCCCGAAAGTGAACTGGCGAGTAGAGCTCATCCAATGATCTCGGAGGAAGAGCTCGCTAATGTGAATTGCCGCGTGGAGCTCGCCCGAGTGAGTCGAGAGCGGGCGTTTCGCCAATGTGAATTGTTGAGTAGAGCTCGTACGAGTGAACTGATGAGTAGAGCTCGTCCGAATGATTCGAAGGAGTAGAGCTCGCCCGGAAAGGAGCTGAGAGGAAGAGCTCGTCGAATCTCGATAAGAGCTCAAAGTGAATTGGTCGCGTGAGCCAGCCCGAGCGAAGCCGAGGAGTGATGTACTGGCCGAGTGAATAGTTGAGTAGAGCTCGCCTGAACTGATGAGTAGAGTCACTGAAAGTGATCCGAGAGGAAGAGCTCACAATGAATTAGCTTCGCGAAGCTCGTCCGAGTGAATTGAGAGAGAGCTCGTCAAGGTGAATAGCTGAGTAGAGCTCGTCCGAGTGAACTGATGAGTAGAGCTCGTCCGAATGATCTGAGAGGAAGAGCTCAAGCCAATGTGGAATTGCTAGCGTGAGCTCAGTCCGAAAGGAATTGAGAGGGTAAGCCTGGGCCAAGGTGAATCTCGAGAAGAGCTCACAATGTGAATTGCCGAAATAGAGCTCAGTCCGAAAGGAAGCCGAGAGGAAGAGCTCTGTCAGTGGTAATCCGGTGCTTAAGAGCTCAGCCACGTGAAATTGTTGAGTAGGAGCTCATCCGAGTGAACTGATGAGTAGAGCCTGGCCCGTGGTGGCGTTCCGCACCAGTGGCAATGTAGCCCGAGCCGGTCTGACTCCCCGAGGCGCGCGCCCTCGTATGGAGGTGAGCCTGGCCAATGGTGGCGTTCGAGCCGAGTGGCGATGTAGCCATGTAGCATGAGCGGCAATGTAGCTTGAGCTGGTCTGACTCCTGAGGCAACGTGGCCTGTGCAGAGTAGGTGGGCTCGTCAAATTGAGCAGGTTCCTCGCTGCGGGCCTTGGTGGCACGTAATGAAGTGATCCACTGTGCGCGACCGTGCGTAGATGGGCTCGTTAATCGAGCAACAGGTTCGGGCGCTATGGCCTTGGTAATGTAGCCCGAGCGGATCTCGACTCCTCGTAGCGTGGACTGTGCGCAGTAGACGCTCAAATCAGCAAATATGGGTCTCGGACGTCAGGGTCGCGGCAACGTAGTCCCGAAATGATCTCACTCTCGTAGCGTGACTCGTAAGTGCAGTAGACGGGCTCACAAATTGAGCAGCGGCCCGCGCTATGGTCTTGCGGTACGTGTAGCCCGAGCTTCGACCGACTTCGCAATAAGTGGATCTGTGCGCAGCACGCCCGCCAAATCGAAAGCAAGCCGCGGCCCGAGCGCCGTGGGCCTCGTGCAATGTAGTCTGAGCGACTGACCGTAGCGTGACCTGCGGCAGAGTAGACGGCTCGCCAAATTGAGCAACAGTGGCTCCCGCGCCGTGGCCTCGTTAGTTGAAGAGTTTGATATGTCAAAACGCTTCGTGTCATAGTTAATTTTCACCTCGAAGAGCGAGCCTTTAATGCGGATTTTATGGAGAATTTGGAACGATTGCACGAACTTTCGAACACTCTGATCTTCTTATAAATAGCGGTTTCATTGCTGTGAGGCTTGTTCTTTGTATATTTTGCTTTCTCTGATGCACAATTGAAATCAAGGCGGTATTTAAGAGTCTGTCACTGCCTTCGCCGAGATCCTTCCTAAGATCCGGAGTCGGCGCCATCGCTTTTTCCACGTGTGGAGTTGTGTTTTTCCTAGTCTCCCTTTATGGGAGTCATGTTATTCCCTAGCTTCTCGTGCTAGGAATGCGTCCGAGAGTGGCTGCATCTCTCAGACCGGCCTCTCGTTTTTTTTTTATTCTTCTTTTTCCTTCTCTCTTCTTCCTCTCCTCTCCTCTTTTCTCCCTCTACTCCTCTCTTTTCTCCCTCTCCTCTTTTCTACTATCTTCCACATCAAGCCTTTCCACACCTTTTTCTTCTTCTCCAGCTTTTCATTCTGTCTTTCTCCTTTGTCTTCCCTTTTTTTTTTTTTTCTCTGAACTCTTTTGTACCCTTTTTCTCCCTCTGCTTTTTTTTTTTTTTGGGGTTTCGAGGGAACTGCTTGTACTGAGTGCTTTTCAGATGTAATCGAGGATACCACCGAATGTAACTGATTGTAACCGAATGTAGTCCTATTGAAATAAAGAATAACTTTTCCTTTTGTGTCTTTGAATCTTCCTACTGTGCCTTTTTCTGTATCTTATGTATATGAATTGCTTGAGATGTTTAACCAAACGATCGATGAACGTTCCATTTATCGCATGAGATCCGATAAGGCATTATTTATCATTACAAATTGATGCTTACTAGTAAAAACGCTAGAGGTGTTCCGCATTCCATGTATGCCGCAAGACTTTTCCTCCTCTCGCTCAGTTCATAACCGTCGGTCCGACGAACACTGGATATGATGTAAGGACCTTCCTGGGGCCAGCCTAGTTTTCCATGTGGCCGGATTCTTCCTCGGCGTGAGTTTCTTTAAGACCAAGTCGCCCTAGCATGTAGCCCCCGGGTCAATTTCTTTGATTATAGTACCTCGCTGTTTTCCTTTGATATTCCTCCGTACGCTTTTGAACCTGCTCGCGCTTTTCATCTAAGAGTTCCAAGTTTAGACGTAAGGCCTCGTCATTATGCTCCTCTGATGCTAACTCGATCCTGGGAGACTTGATTCCGACCTCCACGGGGGCTACTGCCTCAATGCCAAAGGCTGGGGTGGCGAACTGGTTTCCTGCAAGTTTGCTGACTTCAGGTCAGTCCCAGAGCCCATAGTACCGTGGAGGTATTCTACCCGCCTTTAAGGTCTTCTAACTTAGCCCTCAAGGCCGCTTAAGGGTTCGATTGTGACTTCGCCCGTCCATTTGATTGCATGTGTTTGTGGACGACACACTTTAATTCCGAGCTCCTGCACAAAATCTCCGACCAGTATCATTTAACCGGCTCGCTGTCTGATACCAAGGCTCGATGCTAACTTCGCATAAGGATGGTCGCCACACGAAATTGCGTGATCTTTGCTCAGAATTGTATAAAGGCCCCGCTTCGCCCACTCGTGAAGTAATCCACCGCGACGTATTATGACCTCTGAGACTATCTCACTAATGTATAGGGTCCCACATATCCAAACCCATTGTTAGGAAAGGCCGTGGACTGTGGATTGATGTTAAGGGCCCGACGAGGCGTGAGGATCCAGCGTGCCCCGGCGCATCCTCGCATTGACCAGTCACCAGATCCTCGAGCATTGGCGGCCGGCAGATCCCCGCCTTAAGACTTTCCCCGCTAATGCCCGGCCCGATATGATTCCCCAGATACACCCTCATGCACCTCTCTCAAAGACGACAGTCCCTCTCCGATGCATTTAAGAAAGGGTGTGAAAATCCTCGCCAGAGGCTTCCCTTTATGATTAGTGAACCCGTCGGACTTCACTCTTATTCACGCTTCTTTCGGGTCGCCTAGTAGGCTCGCTCATTATATAATTCCAAATGGGTCCATCCACTTCACAGATCACTCTAACAACCGTCATACTATAAGGGATCGACAGAGGGTTCCGCCTATTCAACAGCGCCGACCGCGAGGTCTCTCCCCAGAGGCCTACACCCCCGCTAAGGCGCTCCGTCGGGGAATTCTCTCGCTCCGGGGATACGCTTCACCCGAATCCAACACAAATTTCTTTAATAGATCACAGCGCACCTGGAGGTATAAAATCATCAAGCTTCACTTTCGGGCCTCGTAGGTATCTTCTTATTTGTCTAATCACCACCGGGAGTCACTGTATAAATTTAAATGGTCGACTTCTAATGAATGGGCGAGGCCGAGGCCCCTATTACGGCCTCATACTCTATTAAGAGCCAGCGCATGGAACCCAAATCCGAAAGATTCACGTCTATCCTTCCTGAGGTTAGAATTAGACCTCGCTCCGTCTCATGACATTTGAGGCTCCATCTACAGAGAGCTTCCAAATTGGGAGGTCGTCCCTTTCGCGAGTGGTTTTCGAGCAAGTTCTGGCTTCTGAGAGTGAATCATGACGGGTCGGCTAGACATGTCCTTCTTATGGCAACTTTCGGCTTTTACCCCGACGTCGAACTCTCTAATCGATGGCCCACTTCATCAAACGGGAGGCTTCCCGGGTTTGTGCAATACTTGTTTCATCGATTCATTCCGGGACTTCTATGGTATGAGCCCGGGAAATAGGGACTGAGTTTCCGAGCTGCGGGTCAAACAAAGGCCGTGATTAATTCTCCATCCCGTACCTCTCCTCCGTCTCCTCGCAGCTCGGCTACAATAGTAAACCCGGTGTCAGACTGCTCCTCGCTCCTAACGGAGCACCGCGCCGCTGAGAAGTCCGACATACTTCGCTAAGTATGTAGTGAGGAGTTCCCCTTCGACCGACTTACTAGAATGTGGGTGAGAACTCAGTATGTTTTTAACGTTGTAACAAGCTTCTTCACACTTCGTCCCATTGAAGGTCAGACTTCGCTAAGGGTCACCGCCACTCGCCTCGATACAATCGGCTTAGGCCGCAATCCTTCCGCTTCACACGACTTCCTTGTCTTCTAACGGCGATGGCATGTCGAGTAATGTACCTTTATTTTGTCCGATTTGCCTCAATTCCCCGTGGTTGACTATGAAGCCCGTGAATTTCACGACACGCCAAGGCACATTCGCCGGGTTCAACTTCATGTCAGAATTCCTTAGATCCGAACGCCCGAGAGATTTGAGCCGGCTGTGGAGATCGGGCTTCAGCAGATTTTACCAAGATGTCGCCTACGTGATACCTCCAGTTGCGCCCTATCTCGCTTCCTGAACATCTTGGCTCACTAACCTCCGGTAGTCGCTTCCCGCATTCTCAGTCCACGGCATCACACGATAACAATAAGTTCCTGCCGTGGATCGAAAAGAGGTCTTTTCGTCGCCCGTCCGCGCCGGACCGATTAGTCGGAAAATGCATCCATAAACTCGAGAAGTTCGCGGGCCCGCCGGTAAGCCCAATAATGAGGGTCGATCCTCTTCGCAAGTGGGAATCACCCTTCGGGCACGCTGGCTTATGTCTGAAGCCGAGCACAGAAGTCGCCACCGCCATTCGCTGGACGAGTGTTACAACATTAGCCAACCACTGATATTCTACCTCTCTAATCGCTCCCTGGAGAAGCTTGCTGATCTCCTCGCTGATGGCTTTCGCCTTTCGTGCTAAGCCCCGCTTTTGTTTGATCAAGATGAAGGACGATTGATGTTCACCCATGAAAGTGATTATCAGAAATTACCCCTCCCATGTCCGCTCTCGTCCATGCGAAACGCCTCTCTATTCCTGCCTTAAAAACTGAGTGAGGAGACCTTTGAGGTCTTCCGTCAGTTTGGAGCCGATGGGCGGATGTTCCGGTCATCACCCAAGACACCTGGCTCTAGTTCCTCCGAGGGCCTCGCCCAGTGAGCACCCCGTCACAAGCATGTCAAGCCTGCCTACATCCATGCTGTTCACCATTTTGTTTCCATGGAGGTCGTGGTAGCATTCTCCGCCACCACGATTCCTGACCATCCCCACTCCATGTAAGGTCAGAATTTAATTATCATGTGATATGCCGAGGGGATGGCTTTTATGGCATTGAGAGAGGGTCTGCCTAGCAACATGTTATAAGCTGACGGGGCGTCTACGATAAGGAACCTTGCTGTGGTCGTCGCCTGGCAAGGGGGCTCGCCCAGGGTGAGCACCAGTTGAATCGAGCCCAACGGTAATACCTTTCTCCGAAACCCCTTGCATGTGTGTCACGGGTTCTAGTTTTCTCTCCCAATGCCCATTTTGTCCAAGGTCGCCGCAAGCATTTATGTCACCGAACTCCCATTATCAATTAAAACCCGGCGGAATCAAGAAGCGGGCTACATAATCGCACGGACTACCAATCCGCCGTTATGGGGTGCCGACATCCTCCAGGTCCGGAAATGTAGAATGTGATGGTAGTGTCGAAGTCGCGGGCCGCTTAGTTACCGTCAGATTTCCCCCCGCTTCGCTGGACCGATGCTACGCAGGGCCTTCCGAGCCGAACTAGATTCCCTCCTCCTCGCGAATCCCCGAGATCACGGGATTTCTTCCTAAGGGGCTGGGCCGTGCCGAAGTCGCCGTCAGCCGAGGCGGCCGCTGTTGAGCTGGGGCCCGGTTCGATTCGACCTCGACTGGGGCCCGATTCCGGCTTGACTCGGGCTTGATTCCCCTGAGATAAGGGAACGGAGGTATCCGCATTAAGTATTCTATTTCTTTAGTTGTATACACTGTCCGTACGATGCCCAGGTAGTCCCTATGGAACTCGTAATATTTGGTGTTGTCTCTTGTGGTGGGATCTGATTTCATCCGAGTCGCCATCTCAGAACTTCTCATTCGCACTGTGTGACCCGCGACATCGACGCCAAG
The DNA here is from genome assembly GCA_016808115.1 of Tetrastigma voinierianum. Lineage (NCBI taxonomy): Eukaryota > Viridiplantae > Streptophyta > Magnoliopsida > Vitales > Vitaceae > Tetrastigma > Tetrastigma voinierianum. Next base: position 102,279 of record JAEQBH010008511.1, read on the forward strand.
TAGGGGGAGTGAAGAGTCGAGGCGAGCAATCGCCGCTGCCTTTCGCATTGTAAGGCCTGCACGGCCCCGAGATTCTCCTTTCGGGGGGATCGTTTCATCTCTTCGTGGGATTTGTCCCGGGTCGCCTTGTCTTTGGTGGCTTCGCCCCGCCGCGACCGTCATTTCTCTCTTTACTGTGGAAGAGCCTCCCCGATACATGAGGGTTTCCTCGCCGTTTATATATTTCTCCGCTTTGGCGAGTACCTCTACCATGCTTGCTTGGGGTTCTTCTCGAGATGGAAAACATCGATCTTTCGACTGCACTTAACCCCGCGCAATAAATGCCGTGACGGGCGAATTTTTCATCTGGGGTATCGTCTATCTTCGGGACTCACATGAATCTTTGCACGTATGACTTTAAGCTTTCCTGCGAGCCCTGTTTGACGGTTAATAGATGGTAACCCGCTTCCCGCACGCCCCGTCCCGGGCGGAAGTGGGAGATAAATGCAATTGATAGCTCTCTGAATGAAGAGATTGATGAAGGGGGAATCCTATTGAACCAGGCCAAGGCCGGGCCTTTCAGTATAGTGGCGAAAGCCCTGCACCGTACAGGGTCTTGATACCCATGCAACTTCATTTGATTCTTGTAAGTATTGAGATGATCAACGAGATCTTTGTCTCCATCGAAAGTTTCCACTTGTGGCATTCTCGACCTTGTCGGGAAAGTGATAACGTAACACCGAGCCTGGGTGAAGTGGTGATTCAGCCATTGCACTGCATCCATAGTGTCCGGTGCGTGCCTTAACCACTTCCTTCACACCTACGAGCCCCGCTGAAGACTCCCTAACCTCTCGCTCCTACGAATGCTCTCCGCTCTCCCCGGCCGAGGGTGATAGTGCTTCGCTCGCGACCCGCCCCCGAGTATCACTTCGCTTTCCTCCCTCCGCAGGCCACCGCCCCGTGCCCCGGATCGGCCGGACTCGCCTCGCCGACGCCGGGAATGTCGCGACCGAAGCTGTTCTCAGCGGGAGGAAGATCATGGCCCTCCCGAGTCTGTCATATCTCCCGTGGATGTTGTAACCTGCCCCGTAAGGTTCCACCTCTTCTATCAGCGTTGATTGACGACGGCGCTTCCACTTCGCTTCAGACGTTTGCATTGCTTCCACCGTCCCGTGAGGTCCGCATCCGCATTGCCCGGTGGATCCCGCATCCTCGGCGATCAAGGCATTCCCCGCCGCTCCTTGCTGATACCATCAAGAATCGGTAATCGCTTATATTTATAAAGGAACCGCCGCTCCTACGACGGCGCCTAACTGACGATGCTTTTTTCAACCGGAACGCTGGAAAGCCGCGTGGTGGTCGCCGGGCCGACCCGATCGCTTGAGGGCCGATGCAGCGCCCTGATTGTGCGCTGAGGTAACCGCCGCACGTTGATCCGCGGCTCCACGTGACTCCTCTGCTAAAACAAAGAAGAAGAAGGGTCGGCGAGGGCTGTGCCCGTATCCTCTCCGATGCCTAAGCCGCTCCTTTCTCGGTAAAAGAAAGCCTCGCTTTAAAAGCGAACGCAAGCATCGCTAAGGTAATCATGCACCTTCACCGGATGGGTGGTCTTGTATTTATGTGACGCCCCACCATTGGATGGTAATTATGAAATCCTTCCCATCGATGTGACATTTATTATTTTTAAATTCATATCGGATTTGGTACAGGATATAGAAGGAGCTGTCTGTTTGAGATAATCCTCCTTCCTTATCAGTGGTGATCCAACCTGCTGATGACCCTGTTATTATTTTCCCTTCCTTATTTGGGCAGATTCGGCTGAATTCCAGGATAATATATAGCTAGTGTTATTTTATTCTCTCAGACTCTGCTTGAGTCTTCCCATAATCAAGCCTGGGGCCTACCTTGGTCTGGGTTCGCGGATCACTGGCCGCTAAAACTATCCTCTGCCGACCGGGCCCCCAACCCGGGCCACGGCCACAATCCACACTGAGCGGCTGACCCAACGGATCGGGCCTCCGTCTCTCCCTTGGGTCTAGCGAGCGGGCCTGCGTGCCTATTTTTCAAACCCTATCATTTTTTAACAATGGTAATAATAAATTTTTATTATCATAGTAATTTTTTATCATAATAATATATTTTTTTAATTTATTAATATGTTAAGATGTTATGCATATGTTATGTAAATATTTTCATTTTTCATAAGAATAAAGTTAAAGAAATTACTTTCTTAATATAATTAAGATATTAATTTTAAGTATATAAAAAACAAATAATTTAATACTTAATAGAAACACAATATTAAAAAAACAAACAATTTCGTATTTAATAGTATTAAGTCTTATTCAACATTCATTTGAATAAAAATTCCATTTAGTATTTAGTAAAAAAAACAAATATCCCTATTTTTATAAATATAAAAATTTTTAAAATATTTACAGAAATTTGAATAAATAAATAAACATATATAAATATTTATATTAATGAATACATAAAATAATTATTTTTACCATTATAAAATATTAAATCTGAAGAGTTTTTGGATTTTATAGGATTCTAATCTTTTAGGATTCTGAATAATTATAAAAATAATTATCCTAATACGATTTAATGATTAATGATATAATTGGATTTTTAAAAAGAATGAAATAGGTAAAAAGAATTGGGAAGAGTTACAATAAGCTCGAGTTTTTTATCGTTAAATCGAGATTCTTATCACTTTTTAGAGTGGAGTCCATAAAAAAGATGTCAGAATATTTCGATCCAATTACTTAAAAACTAGAGCTTATACAAACCAAAAAAATTTGAAGTATTTAAAAAAACAAAAAACAAAAAACAAAAAGCACCTCCCAATTTTTGAGGTTTCAAAAAGCGTTTTGCAGAGCATTGACAAACAGGCCCTAATTCTATTTTGTCTGAGCACATTATCAGGCCGGTGACTCGGAGCTGCTCTGCGCTCCTCATCCGTCCCTTCTTCTTCTTCTTCTTCTTCTTCTTCTTCTTCTGAAATTGAGCTTCTCCGAATGCCCATCACGAAGAGCAGTCTTAATCTCAAGAAGATTTCTTTAATCCGAAACCCATGTGAGTTCCCATACTTCTGCTGGTTTTTTTCTATCCGCAGCAAAACGACCCTAACCCAATATGAATCCGACGCCCCAATTCCTGACCAGATCTTCAAATCGGCTGCCCAAATGGGTTCTTACAAGTCGGGTGATTCCACTTTCTATTCCCTCATCGAAAACTATGCCAATTCCTGCGACTTTAGGACTTTGTTTCAGGTTTTCGATCGAATGAAGCGCGAGCGCAGGGTGTTTATCGAAAAGAATTTTATTGTAGTGTTTAGGGCTTATGGGAAAGCCCACTTACCTGAGAAAGCCATCGAGTTGTTTGGTAGAATGGTGGATGAGTTTCAATGTAGGCGAACTGTTCGATCATTTAACTCGGTTCTTAATGTTGTAATTCAAGAGGGTCTTTTTTATCGAGCTTTGGAGTTTTATGATTGTGTAGTTGGTGGGAAGACGAGTATTTCTCCCAATGTGCTTAGTTTTAATTTGATTGTTGAAGCTATGTGTAAATTAGGATTGGTTGATAGAGCCATTGAAGTGTTCAGAGAAATGCCGGCTCAGAAATGTGAACCCGATGTGTTCACTTACTGTACTCTGATGGATGGGTTGTGTAAGGAAGATAGGATTGATGAGGCGGTTTTGCTGCTTGATGAGATGCAGATTGAAGGTTGCTTCCCTAGCTCAGTGACATTTAATGTGTTGATTAATGGATTGTGCAAGAAGGGGGACATGGCCCGGGTTACAAAGCTTGTGGATAATATGTTCCTTAAAGGGTGTGTTCCAAATGAAGTGACTTACAATACGATTATCAATGGCTTGTGTCTCAAGGGGAAGTTGGACAAGGCGGTTAGTCTTTTGGAACGTATGGTTGCAAGCAAATGTGTGCCTAATGATGTTACCTATGGAACGCTCATCAATGGACTCGTTAAGCAAGGAAGATCTGTTGATGGGGTCTGTTTATTGAGTTCTTTGGAGGAAAGAGGGCATCATGGGAATGAATATGTATATTCAGCACTTGTTAGTGGGTTGTTTATGTAGGATACGAATTTCTAACAACCTAGATCACCATGGTAGAACACAAACATCATTTAATTCGGTAAAAACACCGTGAAATTACATACTCGAATCCATACTTTCTTTGTCAGACAAGGAATTGATGAAGAGCCGCAGCGAGAAATCGATCTCAAGATCTCAAGATCTTCCCAAACGACCAAACCTGGGCCATGGATCGCCATCGCCTTTCTCAGGAAAACCGTATGAGAGAAATAATAATCGATGCGATAAAATCGATTCCCAGGCTGTGGGAGGACTTGAAATTTTCTTCCTGCAATGTAGTTCGACCACGGCCCTTCCCATAACGGTCAATAACTCAATTTCACACACCCACAAATTTATACGCTTTATTGCTAGTTCTCAATAACCTCAATTTAATTGTGATCAATCTTAATTCACTTTAATACCAATTAATGAAGCCCACTTTAATGAAAAACTCTTACCCTCCCACTCAGCGATATTAATCGAAACAAACCGTGCGCGCACCTTATATCGGGTCTGCAGATTTGACTTAATAATAATCCGATCCCACAAAGCCTCTCGAACACCGAATCACACAGATCAGACGTGCACTCACGCAACCCTTCCATTGGCCACGGCTCGCTTAACTCATCGATACTGGGATTCATTTTCAGAAAGGTTTAAACGGGACACACTTCATAATGAGTGATACTCATGTGTTATCCATTTTGTTACCCAAATTCTTCCTTATGTCACAAACCTAATGTTGCCACCGTAGACATCCATCGCGTCTAACGAATCTCAGATATATATGTTACCTGATAGGTAACTTTACTTAACGCTAGAATAAAATACGCTATCGGCGCTAATCAGTAATGCCCTATACCTTTGGTCCAAGGTTTAATAATGCCTGGATATTTTCAATAATTATATGTACTAACTCAAACCTACATTCACCAATACCTTATCGAATTTAAAAGTTAGCTGACATATTCAATTGGTTACAAAAATGTAATGAATTAATTCAACTCTTATTAGAGCAAATACAAAATTTAATAGCTCCCCACTAATCTGGCAAGATCCCATGATACCCTAAGCCCATGTTAATGACATGTCGCTCAAATTCAAGTAGCGAAGGCCTTTAGTTAGCTGGATTCCGCATCATCCCAAGATATGCTCCACTCTGAACGTCACCGCTTAACTTTTTCCTTTATGGTCGCATTCGAATTTCCATGTAGTTTAGACCCTCGAGACCTCCTCGTTGTTGTTAATAAACAACACTCGCAGAAAGTACCAAGCAACACAACCATGGGTCATCCAGTTGTACCAAACACGGTTAACTCCTTAATTAGGTTTCTCGAGCCAAATTGCTTTGAGTAGTTGCTGAAAAGCATGCTACAAACTCCGTCGTATGGCAGAGGATGCACCACTGCTTTCTCACACTTTTCCATGATACCGCACTCGCCAACTTAGCATATAACCGTTGTTGACTTTCTTTCATCCCGACGTACCAAAGAAGTCCTAATAACTGACACCTAACTAAGTTGTAGGTCCTAACATGTTTGTAAATCAACATATAGTCTTTTGTCCTCTTTAAGTAATTTGCAATCTTCTCAAAAGAACCCAATGATCATGTCCCTGGCTCGACCGATATCCGCCAAGTCCCCGCCAAAGGCACATCGTGCCTATGCATACTTGAGCATACATAATACCGCGCACCTAGCATAAGGTATATTCTTCATTGAGTTTATATCCGAACGAGACATCGATGGATCAACTTTATCACCTTACGCATGTGAGCAATTCTCGTTACGATAGTTGTGACGTCAATCTTCAAAACACGATCAACATAGCGCCCTCGAGATAACCTCAATAGTCTCATAAGAACGATCCCTATGAATCTCAATGCCTGTGACAAAAGACGCCACCAAGGTCCTTCATATCAAAGTCGTTTCGACAACATCCGCTTGGCTCTCATGCAAGAGACCAAGGTCACCGGGCTTGGGTAAAGGTGATATCATCCACATAGAGTATTAGGAAAACAGAATTTCCTCCCAATCGACCTCAAGAAGAGAACATATTGATCTACTTTGTTCTCAACAACAAACCATATGAAGCAACAACACTATGAAACTTCCGTTCATTGTCTAGAAGTCATTGAGAATTGCAAATAGACTTTTCGCCATACAAGCCATCTCGAATCATTTGCCACAAACCTTCTCGTCACATCATATAGACTTCTTCATTAAGGTCTCCCATTGAGAAATGCGCTTTAACATCCATCCTCGGGTGTAACTCCATATCAAAATGAGCAACTAATGCCATGATCACTCGAAGAATCTTAAGAGACCGGAGAAAAAGTCGCTTTCCATAGTCTACTCCTTCAGAAACCTTTGGCTACTGGGCCCGCAAACTTCAATCTTTCCTTTAGAGTCCCTTTAGTCTCCTTATACACCCATTTCAGAGCCAACGGGTCTATGACCCTGTGCACTGGTTAACAAGTTCCCAACCCATTATGCCTCATAGATTGAATTTCATCTCTCATCAGATCTAACTACGCTCGACCGAAGAGGGACAAGAAACAACTTCCTCATAAGTTATCGGATCGCCACAACTCGAGATCAGCCTCGCTCCCAGCACACAGCAGCCCCAGCCCACTGTCCAATGAATCCCATCTACAGTAATGTACTTCACAATTCTGCACTGAGAGCCTCAATAACTTTACTGTGTCTCTGCCTCAACAATGTGATCCCTAGTCTCAACAGGTTCAATATGGTATGTGGGAGTTTCCACAATTATCTGTATGGGAGGAGATACAGATACTACATTACCCACTGTACTATCATCCCCAATACCGCGAAATACTTTCTTCTACTTCACATCAAACTCCAAAACTTAGCTGCCTCAGGATTCCACAATTTCAGGCCTATCAGATTATAGAACCGACATCCCTTGAATGTTCCGGTAAGATACAAAATAACACCTGGCCTGAGTCCAACTTACTTAATGTCGATTATATAATCCTTTTACTCAGCAGTGACATCCCCAACCTTAAGATGGTTTAAGCTAGGCTTTCGCCTACCCATAACTCGTATGAGTCACTTAACAAATTTTCGTAGGTACACGATTCAAATGTACAAAGTCGCTTTCAAAGCTTCACCCCATAGAAACCGGTAAATTTGTCCTACTAATCATACTCCTTACCATTTCCATAAGAGTACGATTGCGCCTTTCGGCTATACCATTTTGCTCAGGACTCCCAGGCATAGTAAACTGTGCCACTATCCCAGAGTCCTCTAAGTATTTGGCGAACGCCTTGTCGCTCCAAAGACGCCATGTTTGCCATAATACTCTCCACTCCTACGATCTAACAACCATTATGACTTTTCCCAACTGTTTCTCGACTTCAGTCCGAAAAATCTTGAATTTTCAAGAGACTGACTTTTCTTAATCAAGTACAAATAACTATATCGAGAATAGTCATCAATAAATGTGATGAAATAAAATTTCTACACAAGGTTGCTACATAAGGTCCACTTATATCAAATAAGAATGACTTCCAACAAGTCGAACTAATGATCATAGCTTTCTTTTCTTATCTTGGTCATTTTACTCCCTACAAATGCTTCACGATATCTCCTAAGTCATTTTTAAGAGCAGTAGGATATTAGTCTTTATTAGCCTTTCACTCTATCCTAGAGATATGGCTAAGCCGCTTATGCCATAATGCATAAGACTCCATCCTTAGGTAGTGGTCTTTGAAACAACCTTTCACCGTATAAGCCACGATATGTCATCGGAGATAAACTTAATCTATATAATCCTGATATGACAAGACTCCAACCTTATTTGAATTAAGAAATATTGAAATAATATCGCTCTTAATTTCAAAAGAATAATCATATGAATCCAAACATGATATCGAAACTAAATTCCTTCTAAAAGAAGGTACATAATGTAGATCTTTCAACATCAACTTAAACCGTAATCTAAAACTAAGATTACATCTCCTACTTAACATGACTTCAAATTTCTCGTTATTTCCCACAAATGTAGCTTTGATTCATCCTCGCTCGCTTCCTCCGTTTATGAACCTCAGACGGTAAATGCAACATGATTAGTTGCTCCACCATCGTCACCAAGAACTCGGATGAGGCTTCGGGAGCAGTTGATCTACAAACAAGTATTAAAGAATCATTAATTGTAGTTTCACGCCGACATCCAAGCCTTCAATTTTGCACAAATTTTCATGTGACCTTCTTCTTGCAAAGAAGCAAATGGATTACCATCCTTTTCAAGTTAACGCCTTCTCACCCATATTGTCGATTGACCGTAGTTTCGGGAGCACTTTTTTGAAGCCTCGACTTCTTAACTTTATTCTTCTCTGTATGGGAACTAGCAAGATATAAGGCCACATGCTCTTTATCCTTCTTAAGCTTCTCTCTTCCTCTGCCACCATCCTCGCGACAAGTCATTTGATCGACTAAGTTTCATCTGGAATCAGAGTTTGTCTTTATAATCCCAAAATCAAATAAGGTGTTCGTGGCTTACGTGACAATGCAAGCATCAGAATGGTAACGTTAAGAGCTTGGAGCTACTTTAAGTCCACCATCCCAGGACATAATCTCTAACCCCAAATGCAATACTCATACTTCATGTCAAGAGCTTTCGAGGCGTTCCAAACTTCAGATTTGATCGAAACCTACTTCTAGCCTCTATAGTCGCCATCATTTCCTTAGCAAAGAGATAAATACTGGTAACCACTTTTCAAGTGTTCTTGTATGGATTTCTTCATTGTCAATGCCAACCATTGCTCCTCTCCCAGTAGCAAAGTCGCTTTCAGTCATGATTGTAGGATGTGATATCACGGCCATCCACAGAAGCACATGAACATCCGCTACCATTCCAAACAGAAGTCCTTCCATTCTAAATCAACCCAAGAAGGGATCTCTATTGAAATGGAACTGCCATGTAAAAATTGATCTAAAATAAAACAAAATAAAGGATAATCAAAAGATCATGTGAACACTCACACAGAATTACAGACATCATCACATAATCACCTTCTAAAGTAGAATATATTATGGTTGGTACATTCTCCACATGATATGCCATTATAACATATTCTAACTTTCAGAAATCACCACCTTCGGGTGTAAGAACTCACTAAGATCATCATTTCTCATTGTGATGCCATCATGTATTCTCCATGAATTAACACATGATCACCTCCTTCGGGAGTATGACCAATGAATAAACAATAGATATCCCTACAATATGACCTGGAGCATTTCAAATCAAACATCAAGTGTGCGCCACTTCGCGTCATGGTACTCTCAATTGAATCCTTGAAAATCTCATCATGTAAACTTTATGTATCACATTCAATATATGTAATGCCAATTATATTTGTTCAATTCATTAATAGTCAATTAATTTAGAACTTACGACCCTTATGCGTGGTATTCATGTTAGATTACCTTATGTATTTCGAAACCATAGAGAAATGCACGGGAAATACGATGAAAATACCTAATAACTAGGCATACATAGGGTTCTATCGCATTTTCATATACGCCAAAAAGCTTCAAATATGCTAAGTCAATATACGAGTGTAGAGAATTTACGTGCGAATGCGTAGAGTATCAAGTACTTTAAAATTCCCTCCACGCGCCCTCACGCGCCAGGAAGGTTCGAGCGCGTGTGGCGGTAGCGTGGCAGTAGCGTTATCGAGTCGGGTTGTATTGGCCGGTCCGGGTTTGTGGATTGACGGTTGGCCGTTAACCGGTCGGGTTCGACCCGTTGACGGTTGGCCGGTGACCGTCGGGTCCGACCAGTTGGCCGGTCGAGGTCTTTGGCCGGGTCAGTCCCGATATCGGAGTCGGTGGTCGAGATCCGCCGAATTGGTCGGCCAGCGTCTCATACGTCGACCACGTCAGTGCCACCCTAAGCGAGCCACGAATCAACTCAAGCGGATCGGGCGTCCGGTTTGACGGGTCGATTCTTCGACGGGTCATCGCGGCGTCATCAATGACGTCAGCGACTTGGTGGATTCGATCTGGCGGCGTCTTTGCCGCAGCGCGTCGTCTTGACAGCGTGGCGGCGTGGCGTGGTAGCGTCTTGGCCGGTTCCGGCGGCGATGCCACCCGTTGTGATCGTCATTATTGAGGATTCCAAATATGTAAAATATTTAATTTTGGATGTATGAAAAAATCCGAAGTGGGCCGAGAATGTCCGTTTTCATAAAACCAAAAAAAAATTTCTCGAATCAGTATGTTTGAGTTACGATCCATGGTTGACTCACGATACCAAGCGGCAGGATGCGAATTTCAACAACCTAGATCACCATGGTAGAACACAAACATCCATTTAATGGAAAGCCGGCACGCGTAAATTATCTGCTGGAATCCATGGATCTCTTTCTTTGTTGATGCGGAATTGATGAAGAGAGTTTGCAAGAAGAACCGATCTCAGATCTCGAATCTTATCGGCAAACCGCTGGCGGAACATGAGATTGCCGATCACTTTCTCGAGAAAACCGTATGAGAGAAATAACGTATGTGATAGAAAATGTATCCTTAGGGTTTAGGAGGGACTTAGAGCTCGCCCAAATAGAGTTCGACCGGGCTCTACCATGCTTGGGCCGGGCGAACTGACAACCCAGGCTGACCATATGCTTTATTAAAGCCCAATAACCTCGCTTAATTGGGCAATCTTAGTCGGTTTTAATCTGCCAAATTAATAAAGCCCACTTAATGAAAACTGGAGTTTAAGAGGAAAGTGCGAAGAGGCAATGGGATTGTGGAAGAAGATGGTGGAAAAAGGATGCCAACCTAACGTTGTTGTTTATAGTGCTCTAACCGATGGTTTGTGTAGAGAAGGAAAATTGGACGAAGCCAAGGAAATTCTTTGTGAGATGGTGAATAAGGGTGGACCCCGTATTTTTGGCTATTATGCGTTTCCCACTAAAGGCGAGACTCGTTTTTTATTTTAAAAAAAAAAACCATTTTTAGAAAACGGTTTGGAGTCGCGTATTTATTTTTGTTTTTATTTTAAGAAAACAAAATAAGAAGCTAAAAAACCCCAAATATGGCTCTGATAGGAAAGGCGGTCTGGGCTTAGAGTCTAGGTCGGGGTGGGTTACTTATCGGAAGTACGATGGACGTAGCACTCCTCTAAGCCCCTAAGTCGGGTTTCTACTAAACAAACTAAAGAAAATATGGCTTTTGACTAATCAGTAATGAATACCGAGAGATACCTTGGTAAAATACAAAAAGTATGCAAGACATATGTAAATAAATAATCCAAGCAAAAGTCGGATGAGGAAAAAAATGTGTGCACAGGGTGCATATCGGAAGCTATCAATTGGGAAACAATGTTAGTGCGATAACAAAATCTATTGTCGCATTCAATTAGAAATTGGTTATAAATCATATGTCAAATTATTTATTAAATGGAATGTTGAGCTCCCTCAAGCCCATTATATGTTAAATTAACTCCCGATATTCCATTTTATTGGAATTGTAGGAGTGTCGTGTGTTTGAGATTTTTTGAAAACCGGTTTGAAATTGAAGTTTTGAAAAATTGGAAGTTTTAAGTTGAAATTTGAAATTTGAGATTTTTTTTTGGGACTTGAAATTTAGAAATTAGGAATTTTCAAAATTTGAGACTAGGACAACTGAATCTTGAAATTGAGATTTGGAAATTTGAAATTGATAAGCTTGAATTTTGAAATTATGAATTTTGTAAATTTGAAATTGGAAGTGGAAATTATAGAACTTAAATTTTGAAATTATGACACTTGATTTTGAAATTAGGAATTTGCAAATTTGAAATTGAGACATTTAAAGTGAAAATTGAAATTTAAGGACTTGAATTTTAAATTGAAAATTTGAATTTTAGAAAATGAGAAATTTGAAATTTAATTTGGACATAAAATTGAGAAATGAAAATTCGAGAAAAAAAAAAAAAAAAAGTTAGGGATTTTATTAAATTAAGGGTGGGTGATAATCCATATGTTAAGGAAAACAAGCAAAAAAACAAAAAAACAACAACAACCAATTTCTAAATAAACAAAAAGCAACAATATAATTACAAGGAAAATAAAATAATAAGACTATAAATTAAATGACTAATATATATCTGAGACGATTAAAAATAAATAAATAAATAAAAATTAAGCATATAGAAAGGAATAAAAAGAAGTCAAGAAAAACATACACAGTGACGGGTAGTTCCCAGGGCCAGAGCAGCCTCTTAGTGAAGTGCCTCCAAAGTTGAGATTATGCCACGAAATTGCCCCCGACGAGAATTTATCGAGGCGCTCAGTGCAAAGCTTTGAGGCAAACAGGATCTCCCAACTCCAATGTGGGAAGACCCATGCACCTTAAGAAAATAAATTTAAGGAACTAATATGGCCTAAATTATAGACAATGTCTTAATTTATTCCCAAAAATATTTGTCGAGGCCATTAGGGTCTGTGCTTTTTTTTTTTAGATTGGGCCAATGCCGTGGTTTCTCTTTTCACTCATACGAATCAAGGGAGAGGGCCACTTTATATAGGGAAATGGAGGCACCCGGCACTGTGTAAGTTCCGATGTGGGATTGCCTGCAAAGGAAAAAAGATCTTAAGAAATGTGGGGTACCTCTCTCCCTTGTAATTTTTGATGTGGGATTATCTCGCTTAAAGAAAAAAATCACCAAGCCTCAAAATTTGGGGTGCGCCAAGGGTTGTACGCCCAACGCTTTCACCTATAGTTCCTTGATAAAGGGTTTCTTTAAGACGGGTAATAGCCAAAAAGCGATCCAGTTGTGGAAAGAGATGGCTAAGAACAATCGTATGCCTAATGAGATTTGTTATAGTGTACTCATCAAAGGCCTATGTGAGGATGGGAAGCTGAGGGAGGCTTTGATGGTGTGGACACACATGTTGGGCCATGGACTTAGACCTGATGTCGTGGCTTACAGTTCAATGATTCATGGCCTTTGTAATGCTGGTTCAGTAGAATTGGGTTTGAGGCTTTTCAATGAGATGCTCTGTCAGGAGTCTGATTCTCAGCCAGATGTAGTTACTTATAATATACTTCTTAGAGCTTTGTGTAAGCAGAATAGTATCTCTCGTGCGATTGATCTTCTAAACAGTATGTTGGATCAAGGTTGTGATCCTGACTTAGTTACATGTAATATTTTCTTGAGCACTTTGAGTGAGAAGCTGAACCCACCTCAAGATGGGAGAGAATTCCTAGATGAGCTCGTGGTTCGGCTACATAAGCGGCAGAGAATTGTAGGTGCTGCTAAAATTATAGAAGTGATGCTGCAAAAGTTTCTTCCTCCAAAAGCCTCCACCTGGGAAAGGGTTATTCCAGAACTTTGCAAACCTAAGAAGGTTCGAGCAATCATTGATCGGTGTTGGAACAGCCTATTTTTCTAATTTCATGAGCCGGACTTTCAGGTGTGGTAATATTCTTTGTGGTAATTTATTCTTATGCCTTTAAAACTATAAACAGACAAGATTAACAACTAAGTTTCTGCTACAAAGCAAATTAAAATAATAAAATATATCTAAACTGCTGCTAATTCAGATTTAAAGAAATATGAATGCGAAGATGCATGTAAAGCATGAAGGTATAAACTTGATTAAGCATATAGAAGGAAGGATTTTCCCTTGAGGCCTGGCTCAATTGGTAAAGGGTTGGTTTGGGGAGGTTCTAGATTCAAATTCCAATGGGGACCAAAAAAAATGAAAAAATGAAAAATATATATTTACCTATAAAAAAACGATTTAATTTTTGACTTGATTCCACTCTCTATCTTTATTTTTTAATGAAAAAAGAAGGGAAAAAAAACCAGTAAGACGGATATTTTACCACCCTTGCACGCAATGGTTTGATGAGATGGTGTCCCTTAGGAAAAAATGAAGACAATACTCAGCTGAGATGATAAAACACTTATCAGTGAACACAACAATGGGAACTGTGGTATGCAATTTGTCTTGTCACTGCCATTATATTGAAGGGATGACAGAGAATTATAACATTTCAATTCAGGTAAGAAGCATTTTCACTGCCCTATACAATTTTAGGCATTCTAAGGAAATGATTGATGGATCATCTTGTAGGAGATTGTTTACATGGCACCTGTAAATGAAACAATTTCAGTAATCGTTATTCTTGAATATTGGAAAGATGCTATTCCAGTCAAGACAATGAATGTGTCCTTTGGCTTAATATGCTTTTATTAATTCTTTTTATTTTTAATTTTGAATGTTGGCCTTCCTTCAAGGAACAAAATGTTAAGAACTTGGAAACAATCATAAACACACATATCAACGGGGTAACGATCCATCTTGGTAAATAGGGTGCTCCCACTTTTTTGTTATGTGCTTTAAATCATATTTTTTGTTTGCCTGTGAAAATAATTTGTATATTGATGTACACCCTCAAAAGAGGCTGAACTCTCTTCTGCTATGGCAAACCCACATCCAGCAGGCATAGGATAAAGTTGATTAAGACATTCTCTATGATTTCTTATGGTCCCGCCCCGCTCATCTGACCTGAGTTCATAGGATACCAATGTAATCAAAATTTTGTAATAATCTCTAGTGTCAAGTCTTTTGATCTGATTTCCACTGGCAACTAGCCTATCTGCTAGTGTATCTGCCTCAGTGTTTATGGAGAATTTTCAGCAAATGTCTTTTCTGGGAATTAGGTGTTAGCCAGTCTCACAAACCTTTTTTAATCTAATAATTTTTTATTTAATATTGAAAAAGGGATTTTTAGTATTGTCAGTCTTCCAGGCATCTGTGAACTGTGATTCGATATCCCAAAGGAGGAATCAGGATAGCTTTCTGTGTCGACTGTGAAGACAGTATCCTTTCCTTTCAACCCTGCTTAATTCGTTGATGGTGATTTTTTACTTTCACTGACCTTTCTCTACATGTGTACATAATACCTGATTGATTGCAGTTGCAACGTCACCAGGCATCAGATAATGGAGTCAAGCCTGTACTTGTTCACCAGGCAGGGATTTCAAAAACTCGTCCATTATTATGCCAATTCCATTTCCAAGGCTATTTTGAAGAGTGCCTGTTAGATATTTGTTAAGAAACAGAGGAAAACAAGCTCCTTGATAGTGGCATGGTTGAGTCACTAGGTCGTAATGGCCAGAACATGAATGACGGGGAGGTGGAAATTTTGCGGTCCCTAGAGCATGACTGTTTTGGACCCAGGCAATACTGCATTGTTGTTGATGCTGTTTCTCAAGCAGTGGGTACATGATTTGTCTTAATATCATAAACCGAGTAAAATGGATTCTATCCATGGAGGCTTTCTTTCTTTGCTGAGGAAATTTGATGGTCTGAGGTTTAAGACAAGCAACAGGTTGAGCTGGACTTGTTTTAATGCTCACTTGAACAAAGGAATATTCTCGGAGCTGGTGGAGGACCTGACTATTCAACTCCATGCAGTGAAGGCAACAGTAATCTCTGTTTTAACATTGAAATTCCTTGACAGTCTTTTTTCTTTTCCCCACTTTTGAGCATTCCCAACTTAATAGATGTGTTTCTGTAATTTCATTAGGGCATATTGTTGTATGTTAAAACTGATAATGAGGTAAAAGAGTTTGTTAATTATTTATTTAAACTAGTATTGCAGATTAACTATTTAACAATGTTTGATTTCTCAGAAGAATCTGAGGTAGCTTGGATGGAGTTTAGTTACCTCCAAGGGAATGGATCGTAGTTCATATTCTTTCTCAGTTTTTTTTTTTTTTGACAATTAAACACTTTAGTTATAATGTAATAAACTTTACCACTTGGGACTATTTCGAACTGGACCCGTCCCCTCCCTTTGCCCTACCTATTTAATCGTTAAACGCTCTATCACATGAAGGGCAATCGTAGTTCATACTCTTTTTGTTGCTAAATATTCATTTCTCGGAACTTTGTGCGAAATAAGGGATTTCTGTAACTTTGCTTTGTGCTGTGTTTAGGGCTTGAATGGTAGGCTTATCATATCCCATTCAATATGATTTTCCTTTGCTGCTCCCTTTTTTTCCTTTTGTGTTTGCTATTTCTCCCAACCATGCTACATATCGAAAATATTTTTCTATATAACTGCAATTTTTATTGATCTGCTAAAGGAAGCTGTGAGTTGTATCTTGCCTGCCAAATAACAAGGTAATCTGCCTATAAAATGTCAAATTTCAGTCTATTATCGTTTTCGTGTCATTATTTATCTGCTAGTTGTAATATCTTTCTAAGAAGCACAGATTCTCGCATTCAATATTCATAGAAATGATCTCTCATTTCATTACATTGTAACAAATAGATGACTTTTTCATTACTTCAGATCACTAATTTGATGAGTTTGTATGTCCTATAGTTTGAAACAGATGCAGAAGAACACTGAACAAGGATTCTTTTACTGTGGGATACGAGGGAATGCAGAGATTCAAGGCCCTGTTTTTCCCGTTTCTCCATCATCAGACTTCAAGGATTCTGGCTTTTGTTGTTGATGGGCCATATCATAAGTTGCATGGAGACCGAAGAAGACGTAGTAAACCAGCATTAAAATGGTGCAGACGCCGAATCTTATGAAAGCCTCCGACCCCAGAGATCCCATGAGAAAGAGATTCGTTGCAATCGACAAGGATGGAAGCCATGGAACCAGTGGGACCCCCCAAACCTTCGGCGTCTTCTGTTGGGGAAGAAACACTGCAATCCCTGCAGTACCCAGAAACCAGAGAGGAACGGTGATCGCATAACCAACCCAACCATTGGGATTCAGTCCCCATGGATGAAGCAACAATTACCAGCAAGAAGATGACTAGCTTCAAGAGGTTGATAGTTGGAGTAACCCCTGTCACATAGTATCTCCTCACGAGAAGCGCCACTGCCATCATCATGAAGATGAAGAGTGTGCTCACCGATAACAAACGTCAGACATCAAGCCTGAAAAGAAAGCGATAGGGCACTTGGAAATGGTAATCAAAGAGTGTAATAGCATTTATCGGGGTTCCAGTTTTTGGATGCACCAGAGCAAACCATGGCGGGATCATGTGGGCTCGTGCGATATGAGTCACATACCTTGCTTGTCCAAGCGCCCCTACCAGAAGAACAGTGGTCATCCCCTTCAGGGCACCTAGAGCTACCAAGTATTTTGCCCTTCATCCCCAAACTTTAGTACAACAAGAGTAAGCCGCTTGTGTGTCGATGTCTCTGTAGTCCTGCATCATACTGAGCGAAAGCGCCATTAAGCAAATATATGACAGTGACAATCGACATTGATCCAAGCAATCCTAACGGTATCTCTCTTGATGGGTTTTTTGTTTCTTCAGCCATGGTGGCGATATTGTCAAATCCTCCATAAGCAAAGTACACAATCGCAGCTGCTTGGAAGATCCCTTTTCGCCCCATAAGGCAAAAGGGTGTCAAATTTGAAGGATCAGCGATAGCAAACCCTGCAATGATCACAAACAGAATCACTACAGTATTTATGGCAGATGCGATCCAATTGAATACCGATCGTCTTCCTGGTGCTGATCATAGCGAGTGTTGCAACAATGGCCAGAACTGCAACAGCAATCGGGTCGAGCAGGTTGTATGTATCCCTCTGTGAGATTTGTGTGGATTCTCAATGAGTTTTTGGGGCGGTTGAGAAGATTTGTGAAGTAAGAAGTCCAAGCCCTGGCAACTGCTGCACTTCCAACAATACTTTCAAGAAGTATGTTCCTTTGCAGTTATGAATGCTGCAAAGTCTCCCAATTCTATTCTCAGGTATGCGAACGACCCTCCAGCTACCGGGATTTCTACTGCGAATTCTGTGTAGCAGAAAACAGAGAGCAGAGCTGAAACACCTGAAGCTACATAAGAAAGGACTATGGCTGGTCCAGCATGGTCATGAGCTTCTTGGCCGGTAAGCACGAAGATGCCAGCTCCAATGACTGAGCCAAACCCGAACGTTGAGAATTGAGATGTTGTACAAAAGACTAGTCATATGAATGATGTGATTTCTTGGTGGAAAATCTTGGATATTATTTGTTTTTGTTAGTACTTAGTAGACAGTGAGTCACACCCTCTTGGTTTTCTCGTTATTTTTGTTTTTTTCTACCAATAAATGATAAGATTCCATGGTTTTTTTTTCCAAGCCTGCTTTCCCCACCACACCAGATTGAAGGCAATAATACTATGATAAGATAAAGGGTAAATTATCCTCTGAGGTGAAAGTCATTGTTGGCGTTTAGGTTGAGAAGTTATAGGCATGTTTGGTTTCTATTTTTGAAAACTATATTTTGTTCTCAAAAATAAGGAGAACAAGGAAAACAAGGAGCACATGTTTGATTCATAGTTTTTTATTGTTTAAAAAAAACACTAAATCAAGATAATAATAACTGTTTTCAGATAACATTGGGTCATGTTTAGTAGGTAGAAAATTTTACATTTTCTATTTAAAATTTTGAAAAATAAGAGCGCGTTTAGATTCACGTAGTTACGAGAATCGGGCAAAACAAATTTTGAAAACAAAGAAAAAATGAATTCACTGGCACTGACATTTATATATGAATCGAAAGCGTACGTGTTATTTTATTGTTTTGGTCATCGAAAACACGAATTTGGTCGATGAGGTAAAAGCAACGTGGGATTGTATTTATTTTCTTTCTTTTCTTCCACCTTTAGTCTTCTACTTGATTTTCTTCTCATCGGACTCACGAAAACACGGGATTGAATAGTAACACGCATTTTAAACACATTTTCATTGTTTTCATTAACTTCATTTTCAAAGAAAATGGTTTACAAAAAGCAATTTTCTTATTCTTTATTTTTCAGCAAATTCAAATGCAACGTATTTTAAAATGAAAGCAAGATTAGAATACATTGAAAATTTTCATATTCTGAATTTTGGATATAGTTGAAAAATTTCGTGAACTAAACAGGGCCTTGGTGTTCTTCATGTTTTCAAAAAATAAGAACCAAACAGCCTTTAATTTTATCATTAAGGATGTGAAACTTGATGTTTATATTAAACTCAAATTCTTCTGGTTTGAGTTTTTATGAAAGTTAATTGTTTAATATGATTTCATAGAAAATAATTATAGTGTTTCATTTATAATATTACCTTGACACTACCTTAATAAATTATAGATACTATCTTAGAACTATTTATTATAGTAATACTAGGACATTTAGGCAAAACCTATAATTTATTAAGACAATACCTAAATGCTATTACATCTAAAACATAATTATTTTCACAAAACCGTAATGAATCATGTATTTTATATTTTTTATCTTCTTTGCGTTTGTTCTCAAATCAATAGGTTGAAACACAAATATTCCCAAACTGAAGCATATATATACAAGTCAATAATGTCTAATGTTTTAAAAATCGAACCTATGATTGAATCGAAAAAGTTACTGGTTCATGGTTTAGGAGTCAAACCGTAGTTCAACTAGATTAAACTGGGACTAGAAAGGTCATGATCAACGGTTCGACTAGCCGGTTTAATCCCTTTTTTTTTTTTTTGAGGAAGGTTGGGTCCGGTTTTTAAAACACTGATAATGTCCATCAAATTTACTTCTAGCATTAGTTTTAGCACCTGGAAGTCTTCGGAAAAATACTTTCGAATACAAAAAACCAACAACAAATGCAGCAAATCAGAGATCGGTCCTGAATAACACACAAGAATGTTCAAACATCGTGACTACCTCTACTTGAAAACCATTCTTTCATCCCCCTCTTCAAATCTACCATTCCTTCTACCAAATAAATATATAAGCAGTAAAGACAAAAGCATCAACAACTCAGCTCTGTATGAAAGAAGAAAAATGATTAATCAACAGCTCCAGCAAAGAAAGAACTCATTGTGCTGCTCTTATTGATGTTGCTTGTGCTTTCAGCTTACCTGTGTTTAGAATTCTACTTCATTTTTCAAGAACAGCTGGGATTATATCATGTCAGGATTTCAGGCCTTCTCATTTTATTTGCAAGATAATTAACAGCATTACTTGCCGTAACAGCCAATGGAGCGGATACAGCCTGCCTTGTGCTTGAAACCATAACCTTCCGCCTCAAAACTCTCCGCATACAGTCTGCAGCCTTGTCCCTTGATCCAACCACCACCTCGCGTATTGCTCGTCCTGAAATTGCAGAATGACATGAATGCTGTTTGTTATAAACAATATGGAAGTATCATATTGTTGGCAGCTAACATCAAACTTGATATTAGCAAAATTGAAGGTTTGTACAATAATTTATACAGTATGTACAAGTTGAAGTTTCTACCTGATTCACTAAGTTTTGTTTTCTCCCCCAACTTCATCCCCATTTGGCTTGGGACCTTTGAAGGAAGAGAAGAAACTAGGGAACGAGCTACAGATAAACCACAGTCCGGGGATTGAGAGGTCAAAACATATCAGAAGATATAGATTTTTTTGAGCGAGTTTGAGAAAAAATTGTATCAAACTAGATATTAAGAAAATAATAACCTTTCCCTAATGTAAAACTAAAAAGCAAACCAATTATGAGTTCATCTATTTTTTGTATTGTTTGTGATCCCTAAACAATTGTGTGCTTCAGGCTGGGAAAAAACTGACTTCCTTTGGAAGAAAGGTCCTTCAGAAGAAAAATTACTTGATTAATCGGGATACTGTTTGTTTAAATAAGAGATGATGGATTAGGGTTAAAGGAAAAACTTTGTTGATCAATGAGCAGTAGTCAAAGGAGTTATCTAAGATAAGGAGTGTCTTTGGAGGCAGATTGTTGCAGGTAAATCGGTGTTGTGATTGTCCTCTGAAAGACTCTTTCCTATGTTATTCCAACTTTCTAACAGATGCCTAGATAGTGGAGATGACAAGATGGTTTTTCAGCAAATGAAATCCTTGTTTTTTAAGGAATTTTCATGATTGAGAGTTGCAAATGGATGAGGCTTTCATGCAAATTGTTTAGTTGGTGAGGGTTGATAGGCATGCCCCAAATAAAATGGTGCTGTCGGCAAATAATCGGCTTTTCTATGTTAGGTCTCATTGTGATTTTCTTCCAATGGGAGGTTTAGGTTTTGTAAACTCTCTTGATGTTTGCTTTTCTTGTTTATGAAGCAGTATAGGAGAAAATTCTCGCAATCAATCAGGTAATTAAGACATGTCACTCACTTGTGAATTGGTTTTGTTTGTGCAAAGGCAATGAGGAAACAACAAATCAAACCCTCATCCATTGTGAATTGGTTTTTTTTTGTTTTCTCTTTTTAGGATTGCTTCGGTAATGATTTTCCCAGTTAAAAAGTTGAATTGTGTTGGCATGGTAGATTTGTGAAAAAGTGGTCTCTGAAGTTTAGGGACGACACCATAAAACATTTAAGTGAGATGGTTGAGGTCTCTCTAAGCTTAACCAATGGTTTAGAGTTCGAACCACGATAATACGGTTGTGTTATGTATATAGAGCTTTACCGTCCTTGTGGTCCATCCCATCTCATATGGAGATTAATCTAGGTGGCTTAAAGACGTCTTTCGTGTGTGCATGGACCTGCTCATGACACCTCATGGTTTGACAAAAAAAAATGTTTAGGGGATAGCTGCTTTGCTATGCTTGTTTTGGTGAATTTAGTAATTGGATGACTTGAAGGTAGCAGAAATAATACAAACCTGGAAAGATTCCCGTTTTCAAATTTATGATACATTAGTCAAAGGTTACGTAGTTTTAATAATATTTCCATATGGGACGTTGATGATTATGTGTGATGAAGGCTGAGCTGCTTTGTGTGAACACTTGTGTTTGTTTTACTCTATACCTATCAAAAGGAACAAGTTTCATTATGTTAAATAGGTTTCACTATTTTCCGATCAATAATGTGGGATAAGAACTGTAATTCAAGAGTTTTCATACACCATTACATAGATATATATGAGTAAGAGGGCAGACAAAATAGATAGGTTTATCCAAACAATAAACAGGGAATCTTAAGCTCTCTTAAAATATATTCTAAAGAACGAAAAAGAAGAGAGTTCAATTCGCAAATTACTAAGGGTTCCAGATAGACCTGAGACATAACTGCTTGATGACCATCCGATGAGGAGAATTGTAATAATCCTTTGGCTGCATACTCTTCTTCTAGCAACGGTTTGTACATTGTTTGGAATGCATCAAACTGCCCTTGTACGATCTTCTTCACCTGGAACAGCTTATGTAAATTAACAATCGGAACTCCAAGAGAACAAAAGAAAATACATTCTTACTTGGCCTCCCAAGGCTAAGGTAATGCAATATCTAACATAAGCAACAATTGATCGGCTTAAGACTATAGAGGTTTGCTGTTAGCAGTTATGTCTAAGCATGCAACCCAGCTGAGGGTGGAATCTAGTCCTGAGTAAAGTATCTTGATAATTACCGATAAAAAAAAAAGGTATCTTGATAATTAGAAGTATCTCAAGTTAAAAGGGTTCATCTATGTTGTAACGATATAATACTATATCTGGCAGCAAACAGTGTCAATCAAAAGTAGTTCATAACTTTGAAAATATGTATCTCTACTTATATGAAACAAAACCAATCATGACCTATTGAAACCCATCTAATAGATGCAAAGAGTTGACAATATAAGCCTCATTAAACCTATTAAAATCTATCCATTTCCCTCTTAAGATTTACACAAACTGTCACAAAAATTTACCTTGTTTCTGTCCTCTGCAAATAGCATCCGCAAGTCACCCATATACGAGAGGCTACATATTTTGGCATACAGTTGTTCCTGCATGAAAATGAAATAAATAAAAATGGTCTACCAATTCTAAATGACTATACTGTGATCAGTAAACAAACCTCAGTGAACTTGGCGGGCAAAAGGAGGAGGGCAGCAGAGATTGCACCTTTCAAATTAACAGAATTTAAATTTCCAATATCCAAATTATCCACTAGTATTTGAACCTGAAAGATATTGAGGGAACTTCAAAAGAGAACATCAAACATGTAGAAATGAGGTGTATGGATGGGAGGAATACCATGATCCCCCAATGGCTAAGATATTTCGACCAATAAGTTGGCAAGTAATATCCATACATGACTTTGGGCCTAAAAGCATAAACATATAGCATAAAAGATAAATTCGGATCTGATAAGTTCTGACTCGAGAATATTTTGATGTTCAAATTTTGTCCAGAAGTTAGGAGGAATTTGAAAAAAGTTCAGGGAAAAAATAAAGCAAAACAAAACAAAACAAAAATGAAATGAATTTGAGTGGAGAAAAATGATTAGTGACAGAATTTTTAAATTTTTGGAACGATGGAAAATATGCAGGCAAAATACAGAGAGAACATCTGATGAGAACCTTTATTTCCTCCTTTAAAAAGATCCCAGGATCCAGATAGCTGGATTTGGTTACCTACATCTAACACTGTTTTACACATTATGATTTTTTTTTTTGATGGATTTTACACATTATGATTTTATGAGTTAAATATACATGGGACCCGATCTTGAAACATGGTTTAACCCTTATACTGCTTTTATCCATTACCCATTCACTGAGAAAAAGCTTTATAATGGTTCACAGATATAAACAGCGCAAATAAATGGCAAGTTCAAAACCGGATCAGAGAATTGCAATAGTATCAAACTATTCTACATTTTAAAATGTAGAATTTCACATGAAGCTTGCAGTATCTCATCATAAGAAGCAAGTTTTGTAGAGAATCATTTCTCTGTTGTCAATAAAGCAATAGATTAATAGGAGATACTGAAAGAAAAAAAAAAGCACAAGAAAAGCATTAGAAGGAAGACATACGGGTTTTTGTAAACGACCACTTAAGTAGAATGTCTTCCAGTTCAGTACATCCTCAACCAAGTCATGCATCCTAACAACTCCATGCCAGACATCTGCCAAAAATTGCTAGGAGGAGAAGGAATTTAGGGAGACAATCAGAAATGCAGAAAATTTAGATACGGAGAAAAGATCTTAATGCAAAATTAGGGGAGGCAGCTCTGTTGCTGTCTCACTCGCATATGCTCATGTATGCGTGCACACGCACACGCACACACACACCATTTTTCATGTCATTGAACAGCCAGTACCTCATCATTCACAGAAACAAATGGGTTGAAGTGTACACCTACACCAATTTCGTCTGCTACTTGAGTAATCTAATACAAACAACAAAGATGTAAAATTTTCGGGTTCATAAGAATCATATTTAAATATATGAGAGTGACAGAGAGCGTTTTACAAGAACCGCACCAGTTTTGCCCCGCCAAGGTACGCCATCAATGAGGCATAGTGATGTCCATTCATTATCAGATTCTTGGTAGTACAGTAAACAAAATTAGAGTTTATCAGTATTTCAGAGCTCGTTTTTTACAGAAGGCAAGAAGAAACATCTGTTTCCAAACTTACCTGAGAATGCCATTGCATGGGATCTGATACACCAAGAATGTGATACACCATGGTTGACTGAAAAATCACATGCCAAATGCTGCAGTGATCTAAGCAGCGAGAATATAATCAAATAAATCATATAAGGTAAAAATATTTAAATAATACTGTCATAAATGTTTCAGTGAAGCCAATCCTGCAGCAGCCTCTGAGATAAATACAGATACCTGTCTTCTACTTCTCCATGCTCACGCTTAATACCGATGCAAATCTCTACATCAGAGAAAGCAAAATCAAAATCTTGTGGCTAAAATTTGCTTGAAAATGAAGTAGCCAAATTTGCATTTACAGATCAAATTCTAGTAATTCCAACTAATGATAATTAAGGTAGCAAATAGTAACAAACAACTACCGTAGATATCATGCTTACTCAAAAAAGAAAAAAAATAAGTAAAGATATAATATACGATAATTAACAATTAACCAATATACACTAATTAACAATGACCTTGCTCTTCATTTTTTTTGTTCCAAAGACAAAAATGAAAACAACATTTCTGATCACCATTTCTAACTAAGTTAAATGTCTGAATAATAATAATAACATCACTTTAATAGAACATTTAAGATTCAATTATGACATTCAGTTTCATTTTGCAAATTTTCCCAGAAACCAAACAGAGTCACGATAAAATAGGTCGAAGGGTACTTGCTGATGATCGCACACAGATTACGCAAGCTCAAATGTGCTAAAAGATTATGATCAACTGACTTAAAATTCAAGAAATCATCAATGGAAGCGGTAAATGGAGAAGATAGGTGAAAGTGATGAATGAATTGTGCCTGGCCAAAACATGCGGTTATCAGTTAAACACCAGAAGAATTTCATCAAACACGTCAACTGCAACTAGGGCCCAACCCTCAACATTAGAGACAAAATTTGAAAGATAAGAAACTTCTGTTTACATTTCTCAGTAAACAAACAGAGCATAAATACATTTTTTCCTCATTGAAAGAGGACTCACGAGACCCAGCATGGGAAGGGTTTAGGGTTTAGAATTTTACGATTATTTGAAGAATGAAATTAAAACAGTCCCAGGGTACACCGTACACGTACTTGAATCCGGTGGATGAATGCACAAAGTAGTTCTTAATGAATTTGACCTTGGGCTCTTTTCAGACAAATTGTTTCCATTCTTGAAAATAAAAAGATAAGAAAAATATTTTTGATAAGTAAAAATTATTTTCGTGTTTAAAAAAAATAGAAAATAAGGTGTTTCTAATTAAGTTTTAGTTATTTTATATTATTTTCACTTTTTTTATAAATATTATTTTATAAAAATAAAATATTAGATGTAAAAAATTATTCTAAAAAAATTAAAAACTTATAAAAATTTTAAATTAAATCAGAACATCAAATACATTTTTCCAAATATTTTTCATATAGTGATTTGGTCAGAAGACTCTTTAAACATGAATTTAGGAAATATCAATTTTTGACCACAAAAATATCTCATTGTTTTTATGTAAAAATAATCATTTATAAAAGGACACGTATAGATATTAAAGGACAAAAAAGCATTTTTATCATGTAGGTATTTTTCAGAAAAAAAAAATTACAAATTTTAATTTATTTGATGTGCAAATCATGTCTAGACCGAATGATAAACAATCTTAAATTAAAGTGTATTCAAAAATAATAATTGATATTTTTTAACTAAATATTTTTTTTCGTACCTATTTCAAAAAATAATTACCAAACAAATCATTTAAATTTCTTTAATTTTATTTCAAAATATATGAATGGATCAAAATATTTTTCATTTTAAGTAAAATGAATCTCTCTCTTTTAAAAAAAAAAATCTTCATTTGTTGCCAATTGTTTTTAACAAAAAAAACGATAAACAAATTTTCAAATCCCAAATGGATTTCGTTTACCAAACAGCCAAGGTTTGTTTCCTTTTTCCTTTTTTCTATGTCTAGATTGTAACCCAAAAAATACTAGAGAAATAAAATATACTAAAAAAAATGATGTATAAAAAAAAACAAATATTATTAAAATTCTTCAAATTTTTACATTTTTTTTATCCTTGTATAACAGAGAAACAAATAAAATTAGTTTAAATAATTATATTTAATTGATTTATTAATTTTGAATCTATTTTTTAATTTCCTTGCCTTTACTTTTATTTTCTCTCAATTTTCTCCTTGTCTTATTCGGATTTCTTAGTACTTTGGGTTAATAATAAACGCAAATGATAACATGAGAGAGAGAGAGGAGAGAAAACGGGACAAGTTCAACCAGACGAAGGAAGAACATCTGTGAGTTTCTTTCGAGATCAACCTCATAACATTAGCTATAAAATTATGGTAAACCCCAACAATTCTTAGGATGAACATGTTTGTTCATGTCCAATAGGGAAACAAACAACAGTACTGAATGGTGGGTGAATTTCTTGGGAAGGAAGGAAGTAAGGAAGCCATTAACAGGCAGCTTCAGCTTCAGCTTCGGTTCTCTGAAGTTAGCCATTCTTGCGCCGCCACCAGATCGGGAAGCACGGTCGCGCCGGATTCCGACCATTCCACGGCGTCGGGAGTCTTAAATCTGTCCAACAGAAGTGAATGCATTCCGACACTCTTCGCCGGCAAATAGTCTTTTCTCATGCTGTCTCCGATATGCAGTACCTCTGCCGGAGCAATGTTTCCAGCTCTCTCAGGGCGATCTCATATATTCTTGGGTTCGGTTTTTCTACTCCTTCAAGACCAGAGAATACTCCAAAGTCCCATTCGGTTCCCTGAATGATCGAATGAAAAAAATGATCAGATTAATGATAATGAAGCCAAAAAGACAGCAAAATCTACGACGATTATGTTTAAGTGCATTGTTGAACCAATATGAATGAAAAAGAAACTCAACTCACTCACTCGTTTTATTATGTTATGTTGTATTTTTCGCATCAAACTAATTAAAACATGTAATCTCCCCCTATGAAGACCAATTTAACCATGAAATGCATTTTCTACCACATAGGAGAGAGAAAATCGTAGTCAATTTCAACTTCTCTTCCCTCGACTAATGAGTAATGTACCATTGCTATAACTATGTTACATTGTAGATAAATGTGTTACATTAGTGTTATGACAGTGGTACATTAGTCTAAGTAAAAAAGAAGAGGGAGATTTTGGATCCCGTATATTTGCCATAGGAGAGAGAAAATCATCTAATCAAATCTCCCTCTTATCTCTTCTATAGACTAATGTACTATTGCTATAAATGTGTTACATTAAGGATAAATGTGTTATATTAGTGTATAACAGTGATACATTAGTCTATAGAAGAGAAAAAGGAAGATTTGATTTGATGATTTTCTCTCTCCTATGTGGCAAATACACGGGGCCTATTGGTCAACTCATTAAGGACAAATTGGTCTTCATAGGAGGGAGAGTGCATGTTTTCATTAATTTGATGTAAAAAAATGCAAATTAACATAATATAGGTGAGTTGGGCTTCTTTTTCATTCATATTGGTCCAACAATGCACCTACACATAATTGTCCCAACTAATAATTCCTTATGAATCAATATCGGCTATTGTTTTGCATTTATTTTCAATGAAGTTGAGGATGGTTTGGAGCTAAATCAATTGTTAGAATATGTCTCAAATTCATAATTTATCCTAATATTCTTTAGGATAATTCCTAGTTGTTATATGATTATAATATAAGGTTTCCTTATAGAATAAGGAAAAGCCTTTAGGAATATTCTTATAAAATATTCGAGATCCTGAGAGAAAAAGTTATGAGAAAGATGATGGGTTGGGCCTTTTAAAGGCTATTCATTGTGTGCATAGATATAAAGGTTTGAGATATTGAGAATTTTGTGAGATATTTTCTCGGTATTGTGAGCATCGTAGAATTTTGTGATTTTGTAATTTTCCTAGTCATCGCAACACTTTGATACTCCAATCTTATACTCTGTGTTTTCAAGAATAGTAGAAAGATTCTCGAACCATGTTAAAACCCTGGAGTGCCTTATTTATGTTGGTTCTTTGAATTCGTGATACCGTGCATAAAAGCTTCCGCAGTTATAACATCAATGAACATGGTTGTTGAACTCGATAATATATAATTCGTTTACCTGGTTCAAACCCAGAGCAGGAAGAATGACATCTTGATATCGATACTCTGAGTTGCTAATGATCCCGACTTTAAGACCCTTTCCTCGTACCCATCGGAGAAACGGTTGAGAGTCGGGGAAGATGGAGTATGGAGCGAGATAGACAAATGTTGAAGTACCTCGATGCGAAGATCTTCTCAAATGTTTCTTCATCGTAGTCCATATCACACTTTGTCCGCAAAAAACAAGATTTGTTCCTTGCTTGATGCTAAAAATCCAGGACAAAATAGGTAATACTACTACCCAAATACTGAAAAACTAAAATAGGTACATTTCTGAGTTTAGTCCCCAAGTAATACTTTAAGAAAAAAAAAAAATACCAATCTAATACGTTTTTGAAAAAAAAAAAGTCCAAACTAGAGTGTCCTCGTCAAAACCGTAGTTGGTGATTACGATTTTAAATTTTTTTAAGTTAAAACCATAGTTAAAACTATGGTTGAGTTGAGAGACTAGTGAGGGACTGATAGTTGGGCATTGTTAGAGTGTTGAATAACAATTAAAAAATATATGTTAATTTGGGACAAAAATCTACGTTTCTAGGATGTTCCTCACATTTTAAAGGAAATGGCTAGTGTCGCCTCCCTTAGCCAATGTCATGAAAGGAATAATAGGGAGAGGCCCGGTGATCATGGAGTTTGCCAACTACGACATCTGTGAAATCGTAGTTGGAAACTAAGATTTCTAACTTACATTAAAAAAATAAAAAATTCGAACATCTCTCTTACATGACATCAAAAAATTAGATTTGATAATAGTTTGAAAGAGGAGCTTAAATCAATATTTGTTTTAAAAAGAAGAGATTAGAGTTAGACCACAAACTCGACTTCCATACAAAAAAGAAGGGTCATTTCTCCTATGTGGCATCAAACTACGGCTTTAATACAAAAATGAAACCGTAGTTGGCAACTACGGTTTCTTACTTACATTAAAAAAAATAAAAAATTCGAGCATCTCTTCAATGTGGCATCAAAGATGCTTAAATCCTATAATAGTTTGAAAAGAGGCTTAAAATCAATATTTTTTTGAAAAGAAGGATCATTTCTCCTATGTGGCATCAAACTACGGCTTTAATACAAAAATGAAACCGTAAAAAATGGTCATTTTGACCACAAACTCGGTGATCATGATAAATTGCCTCCTAAAGAGCTAAATGGAAAGTTCTGTAAGCTTACCCTGACGAAGGAGTCTCTAACACAAGTTTTCCACCACACAATGTTAGGCATTTTTGCGGCATGTCCGAAACATGGATACTTCCTCGCCATCTCTGTGTATGCATGTTTGAACCCCTCATGAACCCTTTTGTAGTCCGGACATGGCAATCCAACAGATTTCGCCGCCATGCAATAGTAGTCACCCAGTTCGCCTTTGTAAGCTATGAGCGTACCAGTGATCTGTGACTCTGTCAGCATAATCTGATAACATCGACATTATAGTAGCAGCGGTTGAAGTTCCCAGAACTGAACAAACTCACCAATATCCGGGGAGCTCAGATAAACCGGGGAAGGACCATTAAGGTGACCGGGAAACCTGTGAAGAAAAAAAACCGATCTTCTTCAACAAATTCCAACAGATGTAACCAGGTGTTTCCAAGTAAAAGAACACTATTTAAATAACATTAAGAAAAGAAAAAAGTATTCATGTATCAAGAATAATAAAAGTATCAAAGAAAATGGTTATCTTATCTGTGATTTTCATATTAAAAATATCAAACAGAAAATATAATTAAAATTAGATAGAAACTTTATATTTTAAAATGATTCAATATTTGTTTGATAAGTTTAAATAAATAAAATGAGTTAGAAGAATAAATAAAATTATATATCATTTTTATTTCTTTTATTTCTTCCTTTGTTTCCTTTATTGTTCTTATAAGTTTACTTAAGAACATGAATCAAATAGAGTCTAAGATTATAAATTTTTTGTAATAGAAATAAAACAAACAGGAAAAATACAGAGAAAGAGAATAATAAGTCTTTGTCTCACAAAATTTTCTATGTGGAAAAATTGAAAGAGAAAAAAAATGTTGAGTGGATAATTGTTTCTGTTTCCATTATTTTTTGGAATCGTTAACTTATCAAATTTTATTCACATTATACTTTTATTGATTTTCTAAATTTTTTTAAGTGACATTCAAAAGTTTGTCCAGTAAGTAATGTTCATAAGAAATCATTTTCAAAAGAACAGAGCATGATAAGAGAACCACTAACCCAACTAATGGCCTTCATTCTCAAATAGGGAAGTAGAATTGTTAACCACAAAGGTCTCTCAATTGTTTTTATGCCTTTCTTTGGTTAAAACTGTTGAAATCAATGGCACAATAATAAATACGAAACAAAAAACATCATGATTTTATATATGAAACTTCATGAAAAACCATGCAGCAGGCAGAAGTTTCAAAGCTTCAATGCAGAAAATGAGAAAATTAGCGCATTGATATGACAAAATTACTCGTTAGTAAAGGTCCTTATTTTTTTTTTCAACTTTTCTTTCTTTACAAAAGTCACATCAAGGGCTCGGATCGACATAAGCCCAAACCAAATTCCTGCCACAAATCAATGATAAACAAATAGAAGAACAAAGGCAGTGGTAGGTGGCATTGCTTACCAACTATGGATTTAAATTTCTATAATGCATTTTCACAACCAGCTTATGCACACCTCAACTAATCCCTCGAGGCCTTGGAGTAAACCCTCTACAGTCGGTATGGCAACTATTTTACTTGCAGAAACAGAAAGACTGGTTATGCTCCATCCATTAGACTGACTGTCTTTACTTTGATTGATCCTGGGCATTCACGCAATCCAGCTTGAAATAAGTTCAACGCGTCTTCTTGAATCTTGGCAGTCCCATACCTCAATGGACACGACTTAGAAGGAAATTTTTGCGTGAATCTAAATCATTAACGCAGTATTAACATCAATTAGCAATGGAAAGATTCAGGAGACCCAGATTTCTTTTTTGGTGAAAGAAATGTACCTAGAATGAGAGAGTCAAATGAAACAGTAAAGAAGGAAAAAAATAGAAACCTTGTATGCTCTAGCATGCAAAGTGAGGGTGTGTGCAATCCTCTTGTTTTGCTCCAAGTCAGAAAGAAGTCGTTCATCTAGGTCATCACAAAGTCCATTAAGCCAGTGTTCAACCTGGAAGAAAAACCCACAGACAGGTGCGAGGGATAAATAATAAACTTCCTTGTCAGTGGAAAATTAAGTACTTCATAGTAAAAGAACACAGACACATGCCCTGATATAAATTAATCCATTTCTAACAAGAAAACCCTCACTGAGTCGGAATTTAGAAGCACATCTTTGGAGGTCAAAATTCATCTAAGAGTTTAAACTGTGAAGCAAATAACACTACCATCTTTTACTAAATATTATTTGTGATGAAATCCTTGCTCAACAAACAAACACACAACAAAGCACTCGCAATTTGTACATGAAAACCTTTAGGAGATTCCTCTTAGTTTTAGAAAATTCTTACAGAAGCAATTGTTCTCAAAGCCCCGGGGCCAGGGAATGTCTTCCCAGAACCATGGCTCTTTGGAAGCAGACGAACTTCAACTTCTTCCCCACTAATCCCTCTTGCAATATTCCATAGCCAAGTACTGGAGGACAGAAAAGGAGGAACTAGAATACGTCTAAACAATTGTTAAATTACAATGCAAATGGAAAATGCACAGAAACAAATGATGCTTGAAGCCCTTTCACAGCATGCTTCACTCAGAGCAGCTTATCGTCAAAAAAGATGGCTCATAGAAAATGATAATTCACTATTTAAAAAAATAACTAAAAATTTGAGATAATGAGATTGTGTGAAAGTCTTCTGACAATGGAGAGAGGTCACACATACATCCTATAGCACAAAAAAGGTAGAGAATAATACCATTCCTAAAATACATGAGGATGCAGGAATAGTCATGAAAAAACATCCAAGAGAATTTTGACTTCACAAACAAACTGGGAAGATGTTGTCTAAGAGAAAGAGGAGTGCCAACAAAAGTTGGCAAGAATTTGGGAATAAGTTGACAAACTGAAAAATAAGCAAATAAGCAAGACAATTCAAGCTAGTCAACTTGGAATTATGTGGAGCAGTTCAAAAACTATTCAAAATTTTAGGAATGGATAAAGTCTGAACTTTCATGATATATCAGGGAAAAAATTCCCATCACATAAAATCAATAAAAAATTTGTTGATAATAAAAGAAGGTTAAACATCAAAGTCTGTTCAGGTGAGAGAAAATACCGCATTGATGCCATAACATTTTGAAGCCCTGAAAACTGCAAGAGATCTCCACAGTGTTCACATCTGGTTGTCACTTGCACAGAACCCGGCTTCCGTTGTTCTAATATTGTCAACAATGTCAAATGCACTATATTTTTACAAGTGCACTCAAGTGAACAAATGCACCCCCACAAAGTACAAGATAGTAATGAATACACGATAAGTATGAGAGATCACATGATTGTACTTGAATAGCATTTCAACTGGAGATTGTAATTTTCAGTATGAGCATAACATCTTATCTAAAACCAAAACTTACATTTTCTTTATAGGCAAGGAACCAAGCAATCCTCTTACACATGAGAGGGGCACAATGGTCTGTTGAGTAGGTTTATTCATGGCACTTGCCAATTTGGCCAGCATCTGCAAACAAAGTCATATAATGAGATCCTGATACCATGACCAAGTTTCCAAGGGCACCTTCTATAACATGCAGGTAAAAAACTAAAATCAAAATAAAGAAAATAAAGACTTCCTACCTTATTATGAGTACGCTTAGCAGAACATGTAAATTCAGTCTCCTAAAACCTGCATCCAAGTTCTGCAACAATAAGGGCTCCACAAGCTAACAGCTTGTCACGGATTCGCCTCACTCTGCAGAGCCACATCCTCACATTTTCTTTGACATCATTTCCACCCTAAACCAACACCAATTAAGAATTAATGGTTGTTGCCATGTAAAGAGCAAATTTGTGACTGATATTGATTCATCCCCCTTAGGTCTCAAAGACAAACTGAACCTCAAAGTTTGGCAGCAAATATTGTTTAAATAATTAGTTACTCCAAAAGCTTGAATGCCCCAATAACGTATGTCAAGCTAACAACCTTATGACCTCCAATTTGGGTGTTAGATACATAGAAAACTGATAGATTAATAAGGACTTTGAGATAGAGAATTGGAAGAAACACAATAACGAGCTTCCTATATCGTTAACTTCTGTAGCTTCCCTATAATCTCCAACATAAAAGTGACAACACTCATACATAATATAAACTCGCATCTTGTCATATTACTACCATCTGTTTCATTACCATTATCAAAACTATAAATAGTGCTAGAAACCGAAAACCAATAGAGCATTGTCTCTACCTCATTAAGCCCCAAAACATGTGACCTAAGAGCTTCTTCATCAATTTCTTCCAAGCTCTCAGGAGTACTTACAGCATTGTTTCTGCCGCATCCGTGAGATCAAGATACACCGTCAATTGAAGCCCGCTCACATCGCCCTTCCAGCAAGAATAGAAACCACCTGCGAATTCAATAGAAAAACCACAATAACACCCACCTTCAACAGGAGCACCCAAACGTAAAACCATTCAAATTCAATAACATGAATTCCATAAACCTCTGAACTAGCATTTCGGTATCCGTTCAAGTCTGCTTTACCACGGGCAACAGGGACCTGAACCAGCTGAATTTGCGGGCATACTTGCTTTGCTTCATCACCCCGCATTGAACTGGAAACGATGCATAGAATTTCCAAATTATGCTTAAAAAAGGGTACTCCACGCCCAAAAAAAAAGAGGGAATAGTCCAATATTACCGCTTGACGCCAAATTTACGCGCCTCATAGCTGACAGCGATCAAGCCCCCGCCTTTCCAGGAGTTGTACTGCACCACTGCAGTAGGCAAACCCCTCAAATCGGGTTGCTTCCGTTGCTCCACTACAACGACACACAGCAAATGCGTTTAAGAAAAAACCGAACCATGAATTGCTTGTGCTATCCCGCCATGGAAATCCACTCTTTCACCCACGCCGATGGCTTAGTCGGTATGCAGATTAACAATTAAATTAGGGCAAACTTTATTCAACCTATGAATCCAAAAATCATCCCAAAAAGGATAATTGCTCAAATATCCTCACATAAACAGAACACAGAGAGTGAGAGGAGAGTGATGATCGTGAACCTTGAACGTAGAAGCAGTCCATGTCGACGTGAGCGATGATCCTCGCACCTGAAGATTTGCTCAAGATTGCATTTTTCCTCTTCCTCTCTCCTTTCACCTAAGAAACTGAATTCATAAACCTGAGAAGGAAGCTTAACACTTGTTTCCATTAGAACGACGCCGTTTCGTTTGTTTCCATGTATACTTTTACTTTGGAAGAGATACATACATTGAACTTATATAAACTCGGCGGTTTTTACCGTTAAATCTGGATTCTTATCATTTTGTAAGTAGAGTCTATAAAAATATGTCAAAATATTTCGATCTAACAACTAAAAACTGAAAGCTTTTTCAATCAAACTCTAAAAAACTTTGTTTCCTATTTCAAAACTATTTTATGTTCTCAACAAACAAGAAGAACATAAAATGGTTTCCAATTTTTTATTTAAACATAAAAAAAAATATTAAATTTAAATAAAAAATAATGGTTTTCAGAAAACACTTTTTTGTATGTTTTTAATGTTTTCCAAAACATGAACCAAACATATCATTTTTTTTTCTTGATTTGAAATGTCGAAACGATGGGTTAAAACGATCTTCTTCAATCACGATTATCTCAGGAGTTAATTGGGCCGAAAAATAAAATTTAAATTAATTTCGTAAAATAACATATAACATGGAAAATATGTTAAGATTTTTTTATTGTGCATATACAATATGGTCAAAACACTTTCATATTTAAAAATTCCAAAACCAACTTGTTTTTAAAGAACTCGTGAAAGATTATTATTATTATTATAAACATTGTCATCATTTCATGTGTATTTATTTATTTAGTAAAATAATTCAACCTAAAA
Source organism: Tetrastigma voinierianum (assembly GCA_016808115.1). NCBI lineage: Eukaryota > Viridiplantae > Streptophyta > Magnoliopsida > Vitales > Vitaceae > Tetrastigma > Tetrastigma voinierianum. The sequence continues at coordinate 137,894 of JAEQBH010008511.1, forward strand.
AGTAAAAGAAAAATGGACAAGGAAGAATTAAGTCATTAACTCATCTTTACAACTTATTTTATATTATTATAACAATTTGGCAATATTTCAACTGTTATAGAGAAAATAAAATTATTTTTTAATGTTCTTACAGGAAGTTAGAAGCCTGAATCGAATGATGATGTCAAGTGAAATAAGGAAAAAAATGTTTATTTTATTTTAATACGAAATATATTTTAAGAACTGATTTATATATGATGCTTTCTTTGTCATTGACTCGTTATTATGTTATTAAAATAAAAGATAAAAATAAATTATTTGAAAAATTATTTAAAAATAAATAAAAATTAGTTGTCTAATCATTCATTTTTATTTCACAAAGCAAAAGTAATTAGAAATAATGACCACAAGGCACAAACAATGGGCATATTTTTAAATTTTGTTTTCATGTTTTTTACCTTATGCCCTTTCTTTAAAAACAAAACCTGTATGCCCTTTGAAGTCCGACTAAACGATAAAAATAGAATAGCATATGAAATAACTAGGTTTAAAGCACTACCAAGGTTTAAAAATTGATCATTTCTACCATATATAATGTGTGGATAGGATCCAACACGATACAAGGCTTCGATAATTGGTTTCAAGAAAAATCGGTATTATCATAAAAATATCGACGATATATCAAGAAAAGATAAGGATGATAATAGTGTTGACTCTATCAGGCGCGGTAGTTAGACGTGTTTGCACCGCTTTCAAATCATGTTTCATCGATGACAAATTTATTTTCGAATTTATCGATGATATTTCTACTAAAATATTTGTATTTCAGGCCACATCACCGTTTAACTCGATCTAATTGAAATTGTCGAAGCTTCATCACTAAGAAATGGCAGACAATTCAAAGCAGGCGGAAAGAAAAAGAAAAGGAAAAGAGTGTGCAAAGAAAAATAAAAAGAAAAAGGAAAAAGGAAGAAAAAGAAAAGAGAAGATAAAAGGAAAAAGAAAGAAAAAGGAAAGGGCAAGAAGATCTCTTGTCCTATCTAGGGGTGTAACCGAGCCGAGTCGAAATAGTGATGCGTTCGCCGCTTTGCTTTAGCGTATAGGCTCGAGCTTGTTCACGAGCCTGCTTACTTTAGCCGACGGTCCTGAAACAGGTGCTCTGGGCTCTACCATTTAGCTTACAAGCCCGTTCACGAAGCCAATTACGAGCCTGGTTAATGAGCTTGTTCACGAGTCTGGTTAACGAGCTTGTTCACGAAGCTGGTTGGATCATTCAGCTTCACGAGCTCCGGTCTCACGAGCCCGCTCACGAGCTTATTTATGAGTCGACGAAATGAAGCCTGAGGTATTTGCGTTCTGGGCCATTAACTTCACGGTCTCAAATGATGTTCTGGGAATTGTTAAAACGCTCATCTAAAATAAATTTAATATACAACTAAATTAAAAGATAAGACAATAAAAGTTCAATTAACTGATTGAAGTTTAAGCAGCTAAAATATTCATCATGTTCATTCATAGAAAATTTGTCATGCATCGTCTCCACGCTCACGGTACTGCTCACGAGCCTTCTGGCTCACGGCACCGCTTTACCGATCCCGGGTTAACTGAGCTTGTCAATGTCTATCTCACGAACTTGTTTACAGCTAGACGAAACGCCAAGCCTATGACGCCTACCGGGCTCATTTGAACTTACTGCGCCTCAAAATGACGCTCGAGCTCTACCAGATAACTTTAACGAGTTCACGAGTCAACCCAGTTTAACATGTCATAGCAGTTCTACAAGATGTCATCTTGTCCCCTCTGTTAGCATAGAGAAAAACAAGAAAATAGATAAAAAATAAAAATAAAAAAATAAAAAAATAAAAAAAAGAAGGTGTTCAAAAATATGTTATGGAAAAATTAAAAGAAAAATATATGTAATCAATAGCCATCCTTTCATTTTAACAATATAGAATCATATTTATATATCCATTACATTTATAAAATACCTTACTGAGTATGTATTCTTATTTATTTTATAAAAAATTTAAATTTTAAATAATTTATATTTTTTGATATTTATAAAAATAAACTAATATATGTTAAAGAAAATTGATGTAAAGTGAATATATGTTAAAAATTGACTTCTATTTTTCAAGACGTTGAAATCAAAATCATACAAAATAATAATAGTACGGAAATATAACTAAAACATTTATGTAAATTCAATACATTTTGATTAAAAGAAAATCAATATATTTAAATATTTATCAATTTATTTAATATTTTATAACACTATGATGAAATTGAAAAGTACATGCAATGGGCTGAGAAAAGGAGTTTTGTACAGATGTAATTCACTGAAAATAAAAACCTGAACATCGTTTCAAAATTAACTAAAGAGTGCGTTTATAGTGGCAAAGCCGCATTCCCAACGCCTGTTTCAAGAATTAACAACAAAGCCTGATTCCCAACCATCATGAGTTTTATTAGAAACCTACAGAAAATGCATCGACATTTATCATCAAACCCACTAAATGTCACGAAAGATTTTAATTACCAAACCGACGTTGGGAATGCTTCTGGCATAATTGCATCAAACGCATCATTTTAAGGTTAAATTTTTGAACTCGAAAGCGTGTTGACTACTTGATTTTATTTTCAAAGGAATTATATCCGTACAAAACTCTGAGAAAAGTGTGCAAACGAGCTGATGAGGTGTCACGCTGAATAAACAAAACCGCAAACTGTATTTCTTTCTTCGCCCCATGCATGCCCATTGCCCACTATTAGCAAGTCAACAAGCAACCTTGTACCACTCAGATATTGCTTCTTCATAATCAATGATCATCCACAATACTAAAACATATCTATAAAATGGAATTCCTCATATAACAATATAAATAAATACACTAATTTAAAATGATAGATTAATTATATTATATAAAAAATAAAATTAACTCAAATCAACTGGAAGAAGAGTTTCTTTCCGAATTAAAGGCTAAATCAGAAATACGCAAACCTGCAAACAATGGGATTGTCCTCAAACAAACAATCATTCATCATAATTGCTGCAGCCATTTAAGTCAGACAGATATACGCATCGATACGATTAGTTCTTTGAAGATATAAATATTATATGGAGCGGTTAGTGACCCGTGAAAAGCCAAGATGAGTATAATAATAATAATAGTGGCCTAGAAAAGAAATAGTTGATTCTCCTATGGAGCCTAAAGCAAATGCAACAAAACAACAATGCACTTTTACACTCATTCCTCCCAATCGTAAAAATAAAGTGATCCCACAAAAGTCATGGTTTGCTTGGTTTTAATCATGGGCCATCCTATTTGAATGCAAAAAGCACGGTTTTTTCCTTAGGAGTATCTGATTCCCAATCAAAAGTGGTTAAATGTCATTTTCGCTTCAATTATCGATCAGTTGTCAATTTACCCTTTCAACAATTTTTTTTTTTGTCATTTTTAGTTTTGTAGTATTTAAAACCTTAATGTTTTTTCCCTTATTTTCATACGGTCGAATGATAAAAATAAAAATAAAAATATATTTATTTGAACTAATATTTTATTTATACGCATTTATTTTAAATCATTTTATTTATTTATCAATATATATGAAATAATTTAAAACATATATAATCTATTGAATAAAATTTTACTTGCTTTTATTTTTCTCAGAAACTAATGCCTGCAAATTTAATTTTTTGGTATCTTTAGAAATCAATAAATATAACAGAATATTCAATTATGAATCAAAGAATATACCTCAGAACTATCACCATTTGGTCAATGTCAAAACGAGTTGGGTTAATCTTACTCATTTTTATTCTGTTACTACTCCGGGTTTTCAAATTCAAATTTCAACCTACCTATACATGCTGGGCCAAACGAGCCAAAATTCATAGAAAATGTTAAAAGATAATTTAATAAATTTTATAATTTTTCAAATAAAAATAAATCATTTATAAACATATAATAATAATAATTAGTATATAAAATAATCTAGCCTAACAAAAATAATAGTAAACAAATTTAAATAAATTAATAATGATAGGTTACTGGTTATAAACTAAAATATCAAACTAACCAGTGAATTAAACCTAAACCTCGAGGGGTCCTGGGCTGACAACTCATACCTCGCGCATCGTGATATCTCATCACCACCGTGTCACATCCCATTCATTGGGATCCATTCATACAAATATATTTTAGAAAAATATACAAATGTATCAAAACAGATCATGCGAGTTCGAAAGCAACTCTTATATACAAAATATTACATAAAAAATCAATTTTTTTTTTTCAAAAAGGTTTCTCAAAGCTACAATCCGACTTTCTTCACACTCCGCGGCCTAGATAAGGCCACTACCAGACATAACATGCACCTTAAAAGTGACCGCCGGAACACCGGCAATATCTCTTCCCTTCTCACGCACAACTCTCCCCAATTCTTTCTTCCTTCATTTCTTTCTCTTTTCTTTCTTTCCTCTCTTTTTGGTTTTCCTTTTCTCTCCCTTATCCACCGAATCTAATCCCCTGGGAAACTTCCTTCCCTTTTCCTCCTATCCTCCCTACTTGTCCCTTTCTCATTTTTCTTTTTTTTCTTTTTCTTTTCTTTCTTTTGTTCCTATCCTAAGTGAGGGCCCCACTTTCCTTCCTCCTCTCCCTCATGGCCACAAGGTCATCACACTACACATACACACACGCTTTAAGCGCCACTCAATAATTACGCTTCGAAAAACGCTGGTAAATTGACAAGTTCCTAAATTCGACGAATTCAATCGAAGAATTAGATTTACGACGAATTCAACGGTGAATTCTGTTTCGTCATTCGAAGTCTAGAATAATTCTAGGTTTCCAACCGAATTACCGTTTTACCATTTTTTAGAAAAATTGATTTTTTTTTCCGAGGACTAGGGGATTAGTGGTATGTGTGGGGAAATGGTGACGGATGTAAAGTCATTTTTTTATACAGGGTTCTTATCAATGGGAGGCGAACTAAATGAAATGGTAGTGAAAATAAAAAAGAAAACTTAAGAGATTGGGAAAATCTTTCTTCTTTGTCGGGATTCTAAAAGCCTTTCTATATTGTTCCAATGTCGAAGTCCATTTCGAGTCTCTTGCTTTGCTTCAATATAGGTAGATTTATTAACGCCTAGGTGTCACATTTAAGGGTGGTGGAAATTATTCACTAAAAGTATGATGAAGGAGACATCTCCTCCCGATGTGGTATTTGACTGTGGTTTGATTTTCGACTCAGGCCAAGTAAAAAGGATTCGTGGAAGCAAGCAGCCTCGAGTAAGGAGCTTATTGATCCCAGGCCATTTTCTAATTCTTTTCACACTAACCACATGTTAATGACCTTTTTCCTAGTGATATACATTGGTTCGCTTAATGTGTTTACATTTCCGCTGGGTAATTAATTTTCTTCTTCCTAATCTTCATCTCTGGTATTAAATCTTCCTAATTTTGACTATTTTTCTCAATTTGTATGGTAATTCACTCATGATTTTCCTATTTGATATTCGGGGTGTCAGATTTCCTGTACTAGAACTTAATTCCGTGACGCCCCAAAAACCTGTGGGTCCGTTGACTACCCACCTACGGACAGCCGGAATGCCTGTGACCCGACATTTTTCGAAAACTCCAAGTGTAGTCTCCTTTGTACGGAGCTCACCAAATACAAAACTTGTATAAACCCGCATATACCGTCTCCAAACAATCCAATATACGTAATATATACCAAATATGGCCACTGGGCCCATACAAGCATTTCAATATGATGCTCTACTGCGAATCCAACTATATCTAAATACATAAGAGTTAATATGTTTTCCTTCGACATGTAACATATATTAAAATGAAAAGTGACTTAATACATGTATACATCAAAGCCACATCCCGCTTTCTTCTACACAAATTTCAGACGAGTCGTCTCTCGTATGCCCCTCGTGACTGTAAAATAAAGAGGATCCCACGACTCCGGTGAGCTAAAGCTCAAGAGGGAGACCAATTAAATGTGGGCTACTCACCACCTAAGCGCAAGGCAGGTAATGTTCCATTCTTAAACACACATTCAAGCCAGAAATGTAATGATCCTACTTGAATGTCTACATGACTAACTCGCATCCCGAGTCTCATCGATTCTCTACACTCGCCTAAGCTTCAGATGAGGCCATACTTTAATAGACAACCGATGTATATATATCAATCACGTCCACGATTGATATATATTATTTGTTTGTGGACTACCCTCCGATGAATAAATATCAACCTGTCCCGATCTACTGATAAATTACTTGATTTTAATTCACCGATCATTATCATTTTTAGACTACCCTCCGAACCATTTTTCCTTCTAGACTACAAGTCATGCACTAACTCCTAAAGCTCCCAGATGTTCCAGCAGATATTTAATGACGCAAGGCTAACTCACCAACAGCCTATCTACATGTAAATATATAAACATGCATATATTTACAAACAACCAATTCACAATCATATCATGTAAATTAATTAATTCACACATCAAGATTAGCTCACTGCCACGATCATATACGAGTAATTTAATTTAAATCACTCTAATCAACAATGTATTTTCACAAAAATATATATTTTAGAATATTCCTGAATAGTGAAACCTCGCCATTTATTCCCGAAATCACAAAACACCTAAGTCACTCAAGAACTCCAACTACGCCTATCTCCCGCCTAAAGCATACCAAGCAAACGCTTAACACACAAATTAAACAGCACACCCAAACAGCCCATGAGAGCAAATACTACCGCACCTTAGCCTCAAGAAAACCTTTGCATCAATTCTATTCCATATTTTGGACCGATCGCACACTTTATCTCCCGACTTTCAAATCCATTCAACATGACAACACCAAGAACACACAAATTCATACCATCTCGCTATGGAGCGCCTCACGGATCGGGCTCCATTCATTCTCAAAATTTCTATTAATTCGATCCCAATGTCAATCCATCAAACACCCCCTAATGGGCTTCATCAACTCAAACATTTGAAAAGATTGAAATCGAATAAACCGCGAGTGGAGGAAAATCCTACCTTAAGGAGTTTGGAAGAAACTCCCATCTCTGAGTCCACGCAGAACGGCCCGCGTGTAACATTCCTTCTTGTCTCCGAAGCCCGCCAACGGCCTGGATCTCTTGCACCTAGAGAGAAGCCTCACTCTAAAACTCTCTCAATCCGCTAGCACAGATCCAATCGAAAAATGCCTCTCACGTTTTGCCCACTTTTGATTTTAAGAAGACACCACGCCTTATTTTGTCTGTATGACTTAGAAACCAATTTCCAAATGATCCTATGTCCTTCTTACCAGATTCATGACGGGCATTTTCATCATTTTTCACTCATACCACTTATTGCGACATGAGCACATGCCATCTATGCCTTCGTCGCAGATCGACCGGCTTATTTCAGACCAACGATGCCCTCTAAAACGTACAAGGCCGACTGGGACCGCCTCCAAAATTATGAAATTTACGCCAACTAGATTTCGCGAGACTATCTCCACCCAGATGATCCGTTTCGCCATCCGAGATCTGTGGTAATTCACTACGGATTTTTAACCAGAGCCATACTTTCAATTAAAATTACGATTTTGTTCTTTGTTCCGTAAATTGGAATTTCTGGTCTTACAATTCTCGCCAATTTTTATATAATATTTTTATTCTTCGATGAATCTTATTTCCTTATTTATATTCTCTATTTTAGATAGATATTCTGAAAATATCAACGAACATCATGTCAACATATTATTATATAAATATATGTTATGTTGCCTGATCGTCTCACTTGCCGGTTTCCATTTCCCACCAACTTATCGCTTCATATTTTATCTATCTATTTTCAAACCCTTCACCAATGCTTTAAATCGACCGACTCACGGCTCGATCGCTTAACCGGTCATCGCTTTGCTTTTAGTTCAAATGATTAAACCGAATGCGCATTGAACCGACATTGAACTACTGCGAAACCGCGATTCAACCAGACCGGCTGAACTCTACTGGGATGCATACATAACCGAATTGCTCAATAACATATATAGTTTTAAAAAAATTTAAATTCAGAAGTGACATTGTTTTGATGTTTTGCATCAAACGACTTTCGTAAAAGTTTCGGCTCTTCTCGACTCTCCGACATTGTTCTAATCCCTTCAGAATTTGCAAAGCAAAGCAGTAAATAAGTTAGCAACACTACACCATTTTGGGATTTTCATATCATTATCGTCATGGACTTGGTTTGAAATTTAAAAGAAGTTATCGAGTGTTTCAGATTTCGATTTCCAACCCTATCCCACGTCAATAAATGCTAATTCACTCGACTTTGCATTTTCCGCTTGTTAAATTTTTAGTCTTGCTTTGGATCTTCTCAGAAGCCATGAAATGAAGATTTTAGATGAAGGGCTTTCACATATGTATATTCTTTTCCCCTTAATTTATTATTTTAAGATTCTTAAAATGCTCTTTCTTAAACTCGGGTTCACTCGTTGTTTTCTACTATATTTCCGTCATACTACCATAGATCCCGACATTTTTGTGAGAATTTTGATTTATTGGAAAAACGAATTGTGCATCTTTTGTGGAGATATCCTGATGGGCATTTGCTTGACCCATTAGGATTCAAGCCAGGAGATGTCAATAAGGGCATTCAGATATTCTAATAGGATTTAATACCAAATCCCTTTTTTTCCCTCTATTTTTAATAGAATAGCTTCTGTTTTTTTAATCGAAAGGTCATGCTAATAAATGAGTGTAGCTTCTATTCTTTAAGCAGCAAATCAATGTATTAAATGACTGTACACTACAACTGATGATACTGAAGAGATGCTTAATGGTTTTGTATGCTTTCTGATAAGCATACATCTATGGGGCTAATTCAATGTCTGAGATCATATTTTGATAGATTGAATGGTTTATGCATTCTATAAGAGTATTTTCCATATCTATTTGTTGTAGCAAAAAGTACAGGTGTCTATAAATAATGATTTTGAGCTGTCAAAATGTTCACCTAAAGAATGTGAGATTATAGACTGATTTCTTCCATTTGGATGATGTTTTATTTCTATGATATCTTATTTATGATCTAAGTTTAATGACCTATATTCTATTGGTCCTCCATCACCAATCATGAGTCTTAAGCAGTGATATTATGATAAACTCCACAAGTGTAAAATTTTGTGAAAAAATCTACAAAAGATGGAAATGCTATCAAATTTATAACAAAGTTATTTATTTATTTATTATAATATATAAAATATATTTATGACGCCACCGTCAATTCATCGTTAGACCAAGAATCATGAATCGATAGTTTTTCGCCTCAATGATCGACCGTCTCAAAATATCGCTTTCACCTCGACTATTTATTTTCAAATCTTTACTTTTAATTTATTTATTTTTAACTAAATCAAACTCGCCGTAGTCCCTTTGCTTTAATGTTAAGCCAAATTTCACAAAATAATTTTAACAAAGTTTGAACCGAAGACTACTTGTTTATAGTTAGAACAATTTTAAACCATAAGAATACATCTCATTTTGTTTCAAGTTTTTGCCAGTTTTAAATAGTATTTCTAAAATCCTGAATTTTTATCTATCTTAACTTTCTTTAATACTAACTTTCAAAGTAATATTATTATTCTTATTTTAACTTTCACTCCATTACTTTTATATTTAGAAAAACATTTTCTAATTTCAATTTAAAAATATATGTTTTCAAGTAGTTACTAAACTAAATAAAACTATTCTTTAATTTCAGTGTACACACTCCTATAATTTGCAACTGGGAATATGTACTTATGATCTTTGAGATGATAAAAAATTCTTTAAAATGTAAATTCATTTTTAATTACAGAACAAATAATCTTTTTTCAAAATATCCAAACATCAAACCTTTTCTTTTCTAAAAGACTTTTTTATTTTTTATTTTTAATTTCTAATTAAATTTCAAATTTTCAAATTTTAACCTAAATTTCAAACTATATGCACAATCAATTCTATAATTCCAATAAAATGAAAATTTGTGAAATTGACTCCGTGCTAAATAAATGGCCTCGCTTTTGTCGTGATATAGATACTAGACACCTGGGTCTCTATTTTGATTTGCCGCTAAATTTATATGTCAGATCCTAACTCTATGAATATCCTTTCAAATGATGCAAATATTCTTCATCTATTAGATCATATTTAATAAGTTTCTATGCATGTACCAAATTTAATTCACTTTTAGCTAATAATGATAATTTTAGATAAATAAAAATTATTCTACTAATATCATAATTTATCACATAACAAAGAGTCTACACTAAAATTATATCATGATGCATAAAATGTTAAAAAACATATAAATACAAGGAAGAAGTTGCAAACAGGATCCACTAAAGTCTCAAACATCATTAACAATTTTCTCTCTTATTAAAGGCTAAAGTTGCACCTCATCCGAAATAGAGCAAAACGTAAAGCAAATCCCATATACCTAAAAAAATGAAATGGCCTTAAAATATGAATACCGCTTACCATAAATACATGAGAATATGTTAAAATTTACTAAACCATAGAAATGAAAAATGATTGAATATGGAAATGATTTATTTAGTATATACATTAAGACTTAACAATAATCTTTATAGAATATATTATTAAGAAAAAAATATTTCTACGCTCATTCTTTTAACATTTAACAATAAGGGTTGGATGCTTAAGAACTGCGCTTGAGTCTTCGAGAATAGAATATCCAAGCCGAACTGGTCGGGTCAAACCATCGACTAAATTTCTCTCGTCCAGTTGCTATTAGGCCTAGACATCCAATTGAATCGACATCAACCCGAAACTAATCGGTTCGATGGAACCAAACGGTTCATTCAAATAACTCTACTCACTCATCCACTCAGGCAATAATTTCATTATTAACTAGACCTCACCCCAATTTATTATGAGCTGGTGTTTGATCAAATGGGTTCAAGAGAGAACTGCTTTCGATACAGAATGTTTGCTACGTGATCTCATGATAAAATCATGTTCATCAGTTGTAAAACTCGCTTTACATGAGAACAAGTTTTTTATAGCTAAACCCTTTCAAAATTACTTTCTCAATCTTCCCACAACAATTGCCTTCATGTGTTTCAAAAAAAAAATAAAAGAACTTCAAAACATGGGTATACGAAGGCCTATAAGCCTTTGTTGTATTGAGCTTAACCACTTGGCTACACAGTAAAGTTTAGTATAAATCTGACAAAAAAAAAAAGCATTATATTTCATAATTCAAAAAACATAAATATATAATGTTATATTTTAGATTTTCAATAGATTTATATTTAAATATTATAATATTATATTTCATAAAAGTAAAATATTAATAACACTATATAAAAATAAATAAATGATATTCTAAGTAATAGGATTGCATTGATTTTAAATATAATTTATATATTTATGACAACATCGGTTCAATCGTGGTTCGATTATCAATCCAACTAGTAAATCGTGAAGAGTAACTTTTTCGGTTCGACTATCGGTTTGGTTTTTAAAACATTGATTCCAAGTGAATCGATGTAAAAAAATGTTGTGTTTGGCTCTCAAAAAATATTAAGAAAAGAAAAAGGCTAAGAAAATAATTTTCTTATAATTTGTTTTAAAGAAAATCATATAAATAAAATTTTTAGAAATTTAAATATTTTAAAATTATTTAATCTTTATATTGATGAGTTTTAAATAAATAAATTGATTTGAGAAAGCAAATAAAATTTTATAGGAAATTTAATTCTATTTTTCTTTCTTTTATTTTTCCTTCCTTTGATTTTCCCTCAAAATTTTTGGGAACCAAATTTAGCTATGAAGAAAATCAAATATAAATAAAATTACTCTAAAACTTACAAAAGAGGAACTAGAAATGGGCATGAGAGTGAGTAAGTGTTAGGGCAGACATAGGGATGGGAGGGAACAGGGTTCGAAACTTCTTGAGAGCAAATTACTACAACGCTGTAATTCTAAGTGAATAGTTATAAAAAAAAAAAAAAAAAGAGTCAAGGGGCATTTTAATTTAATGGTATACGATTATGGGCTTTGGGGGGAATATTTTCCTTCCTGATTGGATTCCCCTTTTAAACAAAGAAAATTTTTTTTGACTCGAGGCCTTCCGCCTCCCAGCCTTACCCGAGTCCGCCGCTTATGATCATTAAATTACATATACAACTTCATCATACTATACTAATTTCAATCACCAAAGGTTCGGTAATAGAAAGGGTAAGTTAATTATTATATGGATGCAAATAGATAAATTATTCATAATTGCTTTTTTTTGACCTAATAAAAATAAAGAATATGTTTTTAAAATAAAAATAAGGTTGATTTGACTATATTTGAAAGAATGATAAATTAATCTCTAAATAAACTATATCTATTCCACTTTACGTAATTTTTCTATAGAATATTTATATCAATGATTTATAAAATATATAAAGAGAAACAGAAGCATGGAGAAAAACAAAATAAAATATAGAGAAGACTAACCTTTTCATGCTATATCTTATCTTTAATCCATCTCTTTTTTGAATTCCCAAGCTCTATGGGCTTCAACTTTGGTAGATCACGAAGTGTCAATCTCTCTAACTTAGAGAACGAAACCTATAATATGAATACATCACATTATCAATTTGAGTGTATGATGTTATAAAATATATTCCTAATTATAATTCATCAACTTGGATTATTCACAAGTTTAATTATAGTTAAAAAAATGTAGCAACTAGGAGATTTTCATTCCTAAATTATTTTTATTCATACACAATTATTTTCAATCACCTGTACTTTTATTTACTGCGAATACTAAATTCTATAATTTTATTTTTTTTAGTTTCCTTTTTCTTGTAAAATATTTCAATAATATCAATTTTGAATTTATTTCATGTTTATTCCCATTATCCGCAAATACTTGTAATTTTTTCCATTATTTTTATCCTCGTTACTATTAATATTTAATACTTCTAAAACTAATTTTTATAACCTTATTCTTTTTCAACCTCTTTAAATTGTCTTTATTCAATATTTTTATATTAATTAAATTAACATTTCAAATTATTTTTGAGAAACACTATTCAAACCACACTAGATTAAAAAAAAAAAAGCAGAATTTTATTTTCTATTATTCTACTATTTCACATCATTTAAGATTGTGTTTCAAATAGTTTAAGAAATGTATTATTAATGATCAATAATCTATGTGCTTATTAAAAATCAAGAAATATATATATATATATATATATATATATATATAAAATAAGAGAGAGGGAGTAAAAAGCTTCAACGTACCTTATGATTGAAAAATCGAACTTGCGGTTGCCTTTCATTTGTAGATTTAGAGTTGAAACTGATGAGTTGTGGTAGATCTATGAGTTCTAAGGTTCGCAAGTTTGGGAATAGTTCCAAGTTGGTCCCACCATCTTTATCTTCTCGACTCCCTTCCATATGCGACATTTGTTGCATGGCTTCACAATTCCTAATTTTCATACTCTCAAGTAATCAAAGGCCTCTAATGGAGCCAAAAGAGATATCTCAATTTGGGACATGAAGACACTTCTAGAGTTTTTAAGTTACCAAAAGGCCCTATCGGAATTGGGCCATGCCATACTTCTTCCAAATCCTCCAGTTTCCAAAGGAACAATGACTCCAATAGAGGAAAAGCACCTTGTTCCATAAATTGTTGATCCGTTGAATCAATGATATACTGAATATCGAAACTATATCCAACATCAAGATGCTTCAGTTCTGCAAAACTCATCCTATTTGATGGGCTAAGAAGAAATTTAGTACCACTTAAATTCGAGATCACTAGTTCTTCACTTCTCTCAAACAACTTGATAATTCCATCTCCAAAATCTAAGCCTCTTTTAACCGCAGAGCCAATGCCACAAGGAGCTTCAATTTTATCGGGTTCCAACTCGAGAATTACCTATAAGAGTCAGATATCTTGTCAAGTCACAAATAGAATATCTTTGGTAGCAACTCGACATCCGGTATTGTTATGGATAAAGTTGTCAAACAAGACAAATGATTTAGGTCGATAAACAAGCATTAGCATCATGGCGATCACCTTCAACCGCCGCCTATCGAGTGCCAGCAACCCGCCATGTCCAAACATTCTAATCTAGACAAACTTGATAGGATATTTCGTGGAATTACTTTAAGCTCCTTGCAATTGTTCAAATTCAACAGCCTTAGATTAGACAATTGTGCCATTTCATCATAATCCTTGATTGCAACTGTACCTAAGCTAAGAACTGAGTTCAAGTATTTCCAATTCCTCGATGTCCTTCAACTTGTAGCACTCCATCTAGACGCAAATGTCCGAAGATTCAAGGGAATCGAGTGATGAAGGTAGTTCTTCAAAGTCCATTCGACAAATCTAATACTGAGTTTTTTTCATCCCTTGAAAATGTAATTCTGTGATATTCAAGGAATACTCATCTTTATGCAATAGAAAAAAATTAAGTTTCGGACATACTAACGCTTGAGGAAGCTGCTCATCCACTGCTTTGCAATGTAAAGAGATGAAAGTACAGTTCTTGGATTCGTTAGTCTCTGACCATTCTTCCAATCCAACAACTTGTCTGACTACAAATGGATGAGGATCCTTGGATGCAATTTCCTCTACTACATCATAAATAAACATCATGCATCCGCAAACTTTGTTATAAGGATCCGCGGAAGAGCGTTCACCAAAATTGCTCTATCTGAGGGACGATGATCCCTGGGCAACTGGGCCTTGAGGCTTTTGAGGATTTGCATCAATGCAAGCAATCTATTTCTCGTCGCCTCCATGAGCCGACGAATCAAACAAACTACCCATAGCATATTGTAGCAAGTTATCCATTGAAATGTCACCATCATAGCTCAATGAACCACAAAGCAATAACAACGACTTAAGGTCATCCTGCTTCAAATGGCTATAGCACCACCGCATACGAGTTAACTCTGTCTTACTTGCCGCTAACTCGAAATGCTCCAAGGCATTCTCCCATACAACCATCGACCATCTGGCGCCTTGGCAATTGTTACAATCGCAAGTGGTAGACCCTCGCATTTTTCGACCACTTGAGTGGATACGGATCTCAATTTTTTGTTCTCCTCCATGGAATCACAAACACCAGTTGTCTTGTTGAATAAAGTCCAAGCTTCTTCTGGTGGTAGAGTCTCCACTGGAAAACATATTTGTGCGCCCATGCCTTTGTATAATAGCTCTTCATCTCTACAAATGAACACTATTTCTTTGTACTTCACATCATTGTCTTTACAAGAAGGAATTTCGATTCCCTCCAAATCAATCTCTCTCCAAATTTCATCTAAGATTATAAGGATCTTCGCATTTCGCCTCCTTCATTTCAACCGCTCTTTCGCTTTCCAAACAAAATTAATCGCGAATCCCACCAACATTTCAAGAATTTGGTTTTGAATATCTTGTACTTGAAGAATACTCGAATGTCGAGTGGAGGATAAATCAAAGTAAACTTGCGTGGTGAACAAGTGGTGTTGCATAGCTTGTTGAGCAACTTGTTTCACAAGTGTGGTTTTGCCCACTCCCCCAATTCCCACTACTCCAATTGAGTAGACATTATCGTCTCTCAAGGCCTCCATAATTTTGTTGAAACTAGAAGCTCTTGATTCCAAAGCTTCATAATTAGATACTCCACCAAGGAATGAAAGCTGTAGCAAAGGCACAATATTAATAATAATAACATTAGTAAAAAGCGATTGATAAACACATTTGATGACAATTTTATTTTGTAAAAACTCGAAATACCATTCGAGGAAAAATATATTATAAATTAAAATGCTATATGAATAAATAAATTATCAATAATTAATTAATGTATTGATATTATTTTGTAAAGAGTACTTATATAGCACGCATGTAAGAAGGTTGAATTAAACATACTAGGGTAATAACTTTAAATACATAATATTATTAAGTCATTTTTTTTTCCAAAATTTCACATCGTGAAAGTTTGAGATGTACCTAAATAAGACAAAAATTAAAATTTGGTGTGAGACCCCACCTCGTGACCACCTCAAGGTACCTCTGTGGAGCTCACCATGTGATATCCTCATTCCCACCGAGCCTTTTCGCTCCCCAGATTCGAACCCAGACCTGGTGTCTTTGGGGCCCAAATTCGAAGATTCGTACCAACCGAGCTACTAAATTAGATTATGCCATGATCCCGACCCTGATTAACCTCATGAACCCGAGGGACCTCCCTAAGACTCAACGTATATAGAAACTTTTCCTTAAAAACCATAAATTAAAATCCGCGAAATAACCCCTTTTACAATTCTTCACATATCTTTTTTAAAATAATGCGGAAGCCGGTCATTAAAAAAAAATTTCTTTTTCTTTCTTTCCAACACTTAGATTTTTCAGAAAATCGGCCGAGTTTCTCTCGTTTTTCTGACTTTCCTTAAATTTACAAAAACCCGATGAAAACATTTAAAACACTTCTAAACTTCAATTCATCAACTTCCATATTGTGACTCGCCACAACCCAATCAAACACAATATACATATATATACATTTATTTCTTTCAAATCATCAAACATTTAAACCTTCTTCAATTCCATGCATAATTTTATCAAAACATGACAAAATATTCAAGGCTACCATGCAAATTATTTTCACGCAGCCACATGCGCTGCCTCCTCGAGAAGGCTCGACTCACGCATTGCGAGTGGTACTCCCACCGATGCACTGCCTCAGTCCCAAAATATTTGTTGAAACATATGAAAAGAGTGAGCTAAACGAGCTCTGAGTGTACATTTTCATTTATATAAACATTTTCGCACATATCAAAATAATACATACTTATACAATTAAATCCATTTATACATTAAACATTTATGCCTTAAATTTTCTTCCATAAATACTTATACCATTAAAATCGCCTTTATGCTTTAAACATTTATACCTTAAACTTTTCAATAAATACTTATGCATTTAAAATCCATTTATGCTTTAAGAATTTATGCCTAAACTTTTCTTTCCATAAATACTTATGCATTTAAAATCCATTTATGCTTTGAAGATTTGGCGCTTTAAACTTTCTTCTTATTTCTTCTTTCATTCTTTCGATGGAACCTGTGGAATAAACACACCAACGCTCGAGTAATCGATGCCTATGAGGGACAAATTATTCCAAACATAACCACTACGTCGGCGAGAAACTCACGCCAGACAAGGCTCAACCATAAGATTTTATCACGTTGTGAAGAGATATTACTCCTGTATTAATCTATTTCCCTTAGTTAGTAACCTACTTTACCCTCTTAATCCTTACACGCTTAAAGTACTTCGCCGATATCACTTGGCAATACCATAGTAGTTTAGGTAACCATCGCAAACATTTTCAAAATACATTTATAAATGTATTTAAACTTTACTTTATCATTAAACACATATGCATACTTTAAACATTTTTAAACTTTCATACCTAACATATGCATACATATTTAATACACATAAATATATGCATTGATGCAAGATAAAACAATGCAATATAAAACATTTCCATATGCCTTAACATTTACATAAAATTTACTAAACTATTTAACATTAAACCATTCACTTTTAAAACTAAATTCTCAAATATCATTTTCACTCACAAAGCTTCACCGCTTCAATCCCGCGCTTCCCGTCGACCCCGCTTCATCCGATGTCCTTTTCACCTTTTCAAGAAAACCACAACTATACATTAATCATAACTTCCATTTCAATCCACCATACACATTCATTTAAAGCCAAATGAACAAATTACCTTAAGACTAAAAACTCATTCATTTCAATAACCCTTTTCCAACCATACCCTATAGACTTTATGACTCAAAAAATTATTCAAACGGTCTTCAAAATTTATGAAACTCTCCAGGATCAGTTCTTGATATATCAAATAACACTTTAAATTTTCAATTTAAAATTCCGTCTCTAAAGCCCTCAACCATATAACACAATCTGCACAACAAATAACTCGCTTTGTATAACAGAATCTGCACATAGCTCCACTTGAACCATTTTCTGGGCACTTTAAGTTTACTTGCATGAACTTCCTTCAGATAAATTTTTCCCTGGTCTATTTTACCTGCACTTGAATCACTAATTCATCTGAAATGAGCAAGTTATGGCCAAAATACCAAACTCCGGTCAAACAGTAAAACATGACATTTCGTACGGCATCGCCGCCCAAAATCTCTACTCAAATCAAGGCTTTCTTCCATTTTTTCAGAACACTCGTCCCGAGAAACAGACAAGATACTTATACCAGAGGCAGATAAGAGCACCAAGGTCACATCGTAAGATTTCTTTTGGAGACTAAAGTGAATGAAAAGCCATTGAACCCTAATTACAGATTAAACCACATAACTCACACAATAATACGATAATAAATCATAATCTTATAGATTTTACCACAATACACTTCAAAAGCTCGGATTGCAGAATATTTAAATGCTGGCGACAAATTTCATAATTACGAAATTATACTGAAAAGATAATTAATTGCTTTAAATAAGAAATTAATAATAACGAATCGCTGCACTTTTCGCAAGCCCTAAAATTCTCTGTGATTTCGGATACGAAACTGACTGCGCCGCGTTTCGTCTCGAATCTAAGAACTCAAAAGTCTTCATTAATCCTCGGCATACCGAATATTTTACTTAATTTGCGCTGACGCTTAGAGCAACTTAAACTAATTTTAAAATTCGAAACAAGAATACTTAAAGAATATTCACTCAGATAAATAAAATCGGAACTGACAAAATAATTTGTTTCAATAAACTAATTAAAGTTGTTTCATCAATTCGACATCAAAGTTGGTCCCACTTGATAAAAAACAAACCAACTTAAAAGTTTGGCAGCAGGAGAAGACGGCCAGAAGCTGCGCGTCGTCCAGAGAGATTTTTTCATTTTTATCTTTTTAAATCTTCTTCTCGATTTACGAAAATCGAATTAATCTGATTGGCTTTATTAACACTGAAAGACTTCTACGCATCGGCGGCCACGCGAAGCACTAAAAACGTATGATTTCACCGAGACCAGTAGAATACGCGAAAACCCAAATTCTTACTTTTCTCAAATCTACGCTTATCCCAGCTGGCCCGCACTTTTCTGACCAGAGGAAATCGTTTACGCGACGAGAGCCACGCACACCAAATTCTAGCTTTGGCTAACCCAAGAGAGGAATCTCTACTCATGTTATTCGGAATAAAGACTATATAATAAATGGAATATTCTAGAGTACTATAAATTCAAATTCCAAAATTTTAGACTCCAGCTAGAATTTTTGGTAAATTTGGTGAATTTCGATTATTTTCTGACAAATCATCGAATTTCTGACTGTTTGACAATATGTAATGAGATTTTATTCGTATTAGTCCGATTGCACTTTCGTGAATGTTTTCATTGCTTAGACTATATTGAAAGTCCCTTTAATTAGAATCTGCAACATATGCCCGAACGGCATTTCAGTACCACATATTTTCCCTAAAAATTTAATCAGAAGACCAAGTGCGCAAATCGGGCTGGTCACTGGGACGCTGCTGACTAATACATCGAAATACAGAGGCCAAAGTTGCTACGAGCCATGAACTCGCCAAGTTTAGCTAAAGAAAGAGCGGTTGTTTAAACTCATTTTCCCAAATACTAAATGATTATTATTATCGTTATAAATTGTTTACACTTTATTTCATGGTTTTCAACGCAAACCATTTTTCGCTAAAAGCAGTTAACCAGTTGTCGGTTTTTGAATAATTAAACCATTTTTCAAGAGTTGTGCCGAAATCTGCCAGCTAAAACCATTTTTGAAAAGCAAAGAAACGCTTCTAAATCAAACCATCTTTCAAGCAAGCAAGTAAGCAGTTTATTAATAATTAAACCATTTTTCAAGAAGCAGTTGTTCGCTTAAATCAGAAACTATTTTTCAAAGAAAGGAAGTTGTGTTGCGTTGTTAACGTTTTCATAAAAATGTGCCTCCTTGGTCAAGCCAGCAAACCTGGCCGTATGATTCGCACGCGCACCACAAGGGTGATCTCATACACGCATTTTAGTTTTACCGGCCTAAACGTAGACATACATCATGCATTTGAAGGAGACCGCGACACGCGACAAGAAGATATACGTTACGAATTTAACTAAATTATGCTGATACGACCCGCGCCAATTCCACCATTCACCTGAAAAGGTGATGCGGACCTGTGTCCTTCCGACTAAGACGGCCGCCTGTGCCTGCTCACTGCGCGACAATAAGCAAAAATAGCCCAGCCACATGCTTTATAAAGATAATATACGCTAAAAAATCAACCATTTGCTCCCTATCGCCTGCGCTCGAGAGCTTTTAAAAGAACGGCCGGTACCCAAGCCCTGGCTAGATTTCAAACGACATTGAGCCAAGCTCCCGTGATTTTAAAGAACGGCCGAGCCCAGTTCCCGCTTTATTTTCAAAGAACGCTGGCCGAGCCTGTGCTCCCGCTTTTACGAAAAGCTTCGTAAACTTTTAAAGAAAGGCCACAAAGGCTTAAGAAACTTTTCAAGAAGATAAAGCAAGCAACAAGAGAAGTTTTGAGAAGTTTTATAAACTTCTGCCAGCAAGTAAATGAGCGAGTGCTCTTAAAGAAAAGAAGCAAAGCAAGTAAGCAAGTATTAAGTTTTATAAACTTTAAAAGCAAGCAAGACAAAGTTGTTAGTTAAGAAGAATTTTGTAAACTAAAGCGTTAAAAGCTTCGAAAATATTTGTGTGAGAGTTTTACATTTCGGTATTTGTTTTCTAAAAGAAACCTTTATAAAGATACACTCAATGGTTCGCTTAGCTCATTATTTTCTATTTTAAAAACTATTTCCGCGCACAAAGACGCTAAAGCACGGAGCATAATAGTGGTTTGTCCCGACATTGTACAAGCGCTAGCACATATGTAAGGAAAATACTTTGATTATGTATAACGGGACATATGTATGTACATAAACAGAAGCCACAGAACAAAGGCCAGGCCATTTACCGCCATTTCGGAGATAAATAAATCGATGTAAGGCCAGATTTGGGACATGTCCTATATGCAGCTGTTATGTCACGAAATTTTATAAAATCATAAGTTTAATGTAGTAATTTTATAGATAGCTTGAAGAAGCAACACGCCGCTTCTCACAGAGCTTCAAGTCGTTGTATGAACTACTTATTTCATGGAAATGTTTCACGCCCAACACCTGGCTGTAAGTGGGGTGTGTCGGTGCTGTGATCGTGAGCCAGGCCAGATACAACGACCCAGACACGAGAAGAGAGATGATACCAAGCAACATGGTATCAGAGTATAAGTATCAAGTAACCATGCATGATAAGTTTAAAGTACATACATACGGGTGATTCAAAGATAAATCACTGATATTTTTAAATTACAAGACTATGTCGTGAAGAGATTTGTGTCGCCCTAGAGGGTAGCCTAAATGGCTTTCGAAAGGCCCTAAAATAATCCGAGAGATGAGCACGTAGTAGGTTCCACTACCGCCTATGAATCACCTCCAAAGAAGAGGTCGTCGACCATCCAGCCACTGTATGGCCTCGTCACGCGATTAGCTACTTCGCAGAGCAAGTGGCACGATTGCATGCAGATAGTAGTCATAGCGACCGTCACAAATGTTACCTCCACTACCACCTGTGAGAGGTTATCAAGAACCCGAGGTCGACAGAGAGAGTACAGGCTCGCGCCAAGCCATACGCCTAAGCAGCGGGCGATCTCTATACACTCATGCATATAGATAAAGTAAACAAGGTTTACTGAGTTACGTCGCACCTGGATGAAAGCAAAGAGTCTGGCTTTCCGCTTTCTGATGGAAGACGTGGCTATGATCGTGGTATGTCGTAGAGAGGAGGCATTCAGATGGTACATCATGGGACCACCAACAAGAGTTCACCGACAGTTCTTCTCGTAGTCATAAGGATTCAAAATTGAGGAGTTCTTCAAATTAGAACAAAAGAACATGTCAAGGTCGAATACGGTAAGGTTTCTCGTAATTGCTAGACGGGCTCCCCTATATTCGCTTCGATGAAGTCCCGGCGCAAAAGGTTTTATCAGACTACGCGACAAGTTCAAAGTGCATTTATCGCTGGTTCCTCGAATAGATTCGGGACTTAGTAGCAGGGGCCGCCTGAGAGTCGAGCAAAGTACCATACCTATGTATCGAGTATGTGAAAGTAAGAGTAAGAGGAGTGCACCAAAACGCCCCAACAAAGCTCGTGATGCATGCAGAAAGAGGAACAAGGCGAGGTTATAAGAGGCCGAGGTGCAGGCTCGAGGAGCTATCTCAGTCGTGATCAAACTGAGGCCTCCTACTGTTAGCAATGGCACCCAGTATTCCTCCCAGATGTCACATGTGTCGGTGACAACTACGGGAGTAGGAGATCTCATTGTGGTGAGCCGATCAGGGCCAAGAAGGCCATTACATTAGGAGGTCCTCAAACTGATTGAAGTGAGATACCAAGAGCCACTAATTTACCCTGGGCATTCGTAGATGAGCACACAAAAGTCGACGGGGAGAGGTTTCCCAAATAGAGGGGCCAAAGATGTACCGCAGCAAGAGGTGTACCGTGGGTAGAGGTAGAGGCAAGGCCCTGGGGTGATACAGACAGAGCCCCGCACTCGTGCCGTAGTATATGTCGGCGGACTCACAAGATGCGTATGCCCAGATGTGGTCATTGTATTATTTCTATCCCTGATCATGATGCATATACATTATGAACCCGAGCTATGACCATTCAGATCCAAGCCATTCTAGATCAAGTTCAGATGAGACCAAACATTAGAGGGTCGTATGGAGAGTTTCCCATACCGAGATCCGTTACCGCATTGCAGTAGTCGAGATAGTGAGAGTTCGATTGAGGGACAGAGGTTCCAATGGATTCAGAGTCTTAGATATGAGGGACTTTGATGTGGTTCTCGATATTGATCGGGTCAGTCTCGCCATGTAGCCACATCGATTGTTATGAAAAGGAAGTAAAGTCAGATACCGTGGAAATTGGAGGTAAAGTCTGGTGGAATGCGAGAGAGTTATCTTCCAATATGATCTCCGCTAAGGCGCCAAGCAGAGAATGTTTGTAAGGGTCACAGTATTATCTAAATTTACGCGCTGGCATATGGGCGAGTGACCATATCGATGAGATCTCAAATGAGCCAGAGAGTTTTCGATGTATTTTTGCATGATATTGTGCTTACCTCCGATAGAGAGGTGGAGTTCACCATTGATTTGATCCTTGGATCGAGCCATTTCCATTCTCCCCTATAGATGGCTCCTCGCAGAGCCGAGGGAGCTTAAGGCTCGCTAGGGGAAGAATTGTTAAGTAAGGGATTTATTCAGTAGAGCATATCCCCATGGGGAGCTCCAGCTTCTCTTCAGAAAAGAAAGATGGGAGTCAGAATAGGGCAGATTACAGTAAAATGAATGTGAGTTACCATCCGCAATCAAGATCCACTCCCTGTAATCGATGGTTATTTGATCAACTCCAAGGATCTCGAGTATACCTAAGATAGACTGAGGCTCCGGATATCATCACCGAGTTCGGTGAGAGCGATGTACCTAAGACAAGATTCGTGACACGCTACGGGACATTATGAGTTTCTCGTGATGCCATTTGTCTAATTAATGCCCGACGCTTATGGATTTGATGAACCGCATTCCAAATGTATTTGGATAGTTCTGCCACAGTTTTATCGATGATATCCTAAAGGTATTCAGTAGTTCGCAGGAACATTCAGAGCACCTCGAGGATTGTATCAGACCCTAAGGGAGCGATACATGCCAAGTCGAGCAAGGCCGGCTCACGACACGCATTCTAAGTCAAAGTCATTTCACCCGACAGCGAGTGTGATCCCCGTAAAATAGAAGCAAAGGGTAAATTGAACCACCAAAGAATGTGTCGTAGCCTAGTTTCCCGTCGAAGGTGGCATTACAGAAGCTCATTGAGGGGTTCTCCAAGACAAGAACCCCACCGACTGCCGACAAGGAAAGATGTTAAGCATGATCGGGTAGATGCCTCGTCGAAGAGTTTCTCGAGAGTCAAGAGGATCGACTTCAGCCTCCGGGCTTCAGCTTCATTTCCAACAGAGAGATGGCCTGCGGGTTTACAATGATGCTTCTCAAGAAGGCCTTGGCAGTTTTTTGATGCGTAATGATGTGGTGATTGCATATGCCTCTAGACAAATTCGGGCTGTGCCATGAGGAGAATTACCCTACACACCGACTTTAGAGCCAGCAGCCAGCCGTGGCTCGCACTAAAAATATGAGATGTATTATTTATATGGTGTTCATTGTAGATCTTACAAATCATAAAAGTCTTCAATATATTTTCACCCAAAAAGAGCTAACCTGAGATAGAACATGGCCTCGAGTTGCCAAGGACTACGACCGTACTATCGAGTACCATTCAGAAAGCTAATGTCGTGAAAGGTATGCCTCAGAAAGTAGGCGACCGAGAGCTTCTTTTTGTCTCACACGATCAGTTACCTATCATTGTGGATCCGAGAGTCAGGTGATATTGGAGGTTTGGTGATCTGTGATCTCATAAATCACATTTCATGTTAGACTTCTCTTAATGCGGGATCGTGATTCTAGTTGTATAGCCACAGATCCACAGATGATTGCTTAATAAGAGATAGAAAAGGAAAGAAAGCAGAGCTTCAGATTGTGAGATGATGGTGCAGATAGTGAAATGACGTGAGAACGTGTGTGCTAATGACATGAATCAAGAGACATTATGGAAGAAGCACATTCCTTCACAGATGCTATGCATCCGTGCAAGACTCAAGATGTACGTAACTGGGTTAACATTACCGTGGAACGGGATGAAGAAAGAGATTGCAAGTTCGCTGAGGTGCCTAACCCTGGTCAACAGTGAAAGCAGAGGCATCGGGCTTCTCCGTAGTGAAGATACGCTTACTCCCTATTCCAAAGATGGGAAATGGGAGAAGATCACTATGGATTTTGTGACAGGCCTCCACTCTGACTCGTAGACAACATGATGCAATATGGTGATAGTTGATCGATTAACTAACCGCCCATTTTCTACCAATTAATGTCGAGGATTCATTGGAAAGTTCGCTAAGTTATATGTAAATGAGATGAAGGAGATTCTTACGGGTTCCAGCTGATAGTTTTCAGATCGAGAACCTGTGTTCACATCTAGGTTTTGCCTAGTTTACAAACAACAAGTAGTAATTACTATTACCCTTGAAGATTAAACATTTCATCCTCGTACTCCGGGATGGTCGGCCGTAGAGGACTATTCGGGACGTTGAGATATGTTGAGAGCTTGTGTAATGGAATTCAAAGGAAGCCGATACTCACTTAGCGCTTAATGGTTGCTCACAACAATAATCTATCAAGTTAGTATAAGATACGGCTCCATTTAAAGTATCAGACGGCAAGAAATGTAACTCCACCGACGAGGTTGGTGAGAGAAGACAGCAGCCCCGAACTAGCAATGCATCACTTTAGAGAAAGTGAAAGCTTGTCGATAACTCAAGATAAGAAGAGATGTATTAAAAGTTATATGACAACCGTCAGAGACTTACAATTCGAGATAGCGACCAAATCTAAGATTTCACCTTGGAAAGGTGTGTTGAGATTTAGGAAACGAGGCAAGCTTAAATTCGAGGCATATCGACCTATGAGATCGGGAGCAAGGTGTACCGCACTTACAAGTCAGTTACCCCCGCAGCATCAAGGATTCATGATACATCTCCATGTATCGACATGTCGGTGAAATATATCCCAAATCCTTCATATGTATTGAGAGCAACTGTTATAAAGAAGAAAATTCGACTTATGAGAGATACCCGTGTGATCAGAGACCGCAAGGAACAAAAGTTGAGAAGCAAAGTGATCTCATAATTAAGCAAAGTTTCCACAAGACCTGAGAGGGAGGCAACTATTTGGGAGCTGATGTCTAAACGCGCCACAAGATCTCTACTTATTTTCCTGGATGAGGTATTTTCGCTTCCTTTTGTTCGAGTTTTAGTTTTCATTTCGAGGGACGAAATGTTCCTAAGGAGGAGTGATTTCTCAGAACACCCCGTCTCCGAGAAAGGTAATAAGACATGATACCCAGAGTAGTGTGCTAAGAGTACCAAGTGTCACATCAGAAGATTTTTGGTGACTAAAGCAGAAATGAAAGTTTACTGAACTTAATTTGCCAGATAAACCGCAAGACAATGGTCATTACAAAATGATACGGAATCATAATCAAGAGAGACGCCACAATTACAATTTCAAAAAGTTGACTAAGAATATTTAAACGCTTATGACAAATTTACAATTACGAAAGTCGAGTGCGAAGCATAATTAATTGAAGCTTAAATAAGAATTAATAATAACGAATCATTAATTTTCGCGTTTCCTGAAAATTCTCAGATTTTGATTTGCCAACTGATCGGACATCGTTAAGTCTGGTCTCGCGAATCTAGTAACCTAGAAAAGCTTCATTTAACTCGGCATACTGAATATTTTATCACTTGCGCTGACGGCTTAGAAAGAACTTAAAACCCGAATTTAAAATTCAAAATTCAAGAAATACTTGAAAAGTTAATATTCAATTGTGATAAATAAACTGAACTGATATACTAATTTGTTTAAAAATTAAACTACCAAGAAGTCAATAAACCTGACACGCTGTCCTAATTTCTGGATAAAAAACAAACCAAACTTAAAAGTTTGGCAGCAGGAGAAGACGGCCAGAAGCTGCGCGTCGTCCAGAGAGATTTTTTTCGATTTATCTTTCAAATTCCTTTTCTCTGTGACGATAAAATCAATTACCTGATTGCCGATAAACACTTTAAAGACGACGATTTGAAAGTTTACAAGATTTGAAAACAGAAGATTTCACCAGAACAAAGAATATTTAAAACCAATTTTACTTTCCTAAATCACTGATCTTTAAATATTCCACTTTTCTGAATAAGAGAAATCGCTTCACGCGACGTGAGCTACACAGTGACACCAAAATCTTGGGTTTTGTCAAACTCAAGAGTGAGGAATTTTCTCCTACTCATATATTTCGGAATTAAAGACTATATATCAGCCTCTATTCTGAGGCCATAACCATCCAAAATTTTAATCGTAGCTTAGTGAACTTTGGTGAAATTTTAAATTTTGATTATTTCTGACAAACCGAATTTCTCGGACTGCTTCGACTGTTTAAAATTCTTATGATTTTATCCGTGCATTAAATCCGGATGCACTTTCAGAACGTTTTTGCTTTTAGACTATACTGAAAAGTTCCTTTAGCCTAGACCCAAATTACATGCCCTATGAACGGCATTCGTACCACATTTTCCGAATTTTAATCAGAAGACCAAGTGCGCAAACTGGGTTTTATTGCCACTGACACAGGTGATCTAATACATCGAATACAGAGGCTAAAAGCAAAAGGGAAAGTTGCTGAATCGGTGTCGTTTACAAAGAAAGAGCGAAATGGCTCTAAACTCATTTTCCCAAATACTAGCCAGATTATTATTATTATCAAGAGTAAATTGCTTACACTCTGTGATTTCACAAGCCAACGAACCATTTTTCAAGCAGTTAAGCAACCAAGAAATTGCTAATAATTAAAACCATTTTTCACGTTATGTTAAAGAAATCTGGGCTTTTTGAAAGTTAAACCATTTTTTAAAAGAAGAAACGGTTTCTAAATCAAACCATCTTTCAAGGTTAAGCAAAGTTCGGCTTTCAATAATTAAACCATTTTTCGTTAAAGGTTGAACTGGCTTTTAAATCGTAAAACCATTTTCAAAGAGCAAGCAGTTGTGCTTGTTAACGTTTATGAAAAAAAACAGCCTTCCCTGGGCTCTTCTAAGCAAAGAAACCTGGCAGAGTGATCTCCATGCACGGCTATAGATTCATACGATTTTAGCTTTTGGCCTACTGCAAAACTTTAGATATACATCATGCATTTAAAGGAGACCGTGACACGTATTACAAGAGTGATATGTTACGAACTTAACTAAATTATTATGACGGGCGACCCGTGTCAATTCCACCATATTCACCGAAGGTGATGACCCGCGCCCTTCCATCGCGACGGTCGCTCGCGCCCGTGTTCACTCAGGTACAATGCAGTAACAGCCCAGCCAATAATACGTTATAAAGATAATATACGCCAAAATCAACCATCGGCTCCCTGTCGCCCAGCTTCCGAGAGTTTTAAAGAACGGCCGGTTCCAAGCCCCGCTTAGATTTCAAAACGATCCACAGCCAAGCTCCCGTGATTTAAAGCAAACTGCTGAGCCTGTGCTCCGCTTTATTTTCAAAGAATGCGCTGTTCTCAGTTCCTGCTTACGAAGCTTTCGGTAAAACTTTTAAAGCAAAGGTTTATGAAAAGGTTTTAAAACTTTTCAAGCCAGCAGATAAAGGTTGAAAACAAGAAAGTTTTTGAGAAGTTTTATAAACTTCTAAGCAAGCAAAAGAATTTAGTTTTATGTTTTTGAAAAGAAAAGTTAAGTTGTGCAGTTGAGTTAAAGATGTTTATAAACTTTAAAGCAAGTTAGCATGTTAGCAAGCTACTAAGAGTTTGTAAACTTGAAAAGCAAAGAAAAGCTTCGAAAATATTTGTAAAAGAGCTTTATATTTTGAGACAAGCTTTTCCTAAAAGCAAACCTTTTATAAAAGATACACTCACCGGTACTGCTAATTTCATTATTTTCTATTTTAAAACTATTTTCCGCGCATAAGTACGCAGCACGCCGGGTTGATAATAGCATTATTCCGATATCAGATAAAGTCATTGCTAGTAAGAATATTGTGTACAAATACTTTGATTATGTATAATGGGACATATGTATGTACATAAAGGTTTTGTGAGAACGTTACGGGCCATTTACCGCCATATTTTTTGATATAAATAGAATCGGATGTGATATTAAGATTTTATATTAACTCATGCAATTACATACATCGGAATTTTATAAAATCATAAGTTTAGAATAGAAAATTTTATAAGAGTGCTTAGTTAGCAATACGCTTCGCTTCATTGTGAGTCAAGTCGTTAGATAGTAACTACCGATTTTTGGAGTTGGTTTGCACGCCCCGCCACTCGGAAGTGGTGGGGGTGTAAGCCATTTTCTTTCACTCTAAACACTTAAATCTGACGCATTATACCCATTTCAATATCACACAAAAGTTTCACATCAAACCTAACCATTCATTCACTTGATTTGTCAAAACCCTAATCTAATCCACGGCTTTCTCTAATTTATCTCAAAATCATCATCTCAACCCTAAATGCCACTAATTTAACATCCATACAAGAAAATCAACCAGGCATGAAAGTATTAAAAACTAACCCTTCCCACCACGAAAAACTTACTGTTTCTGGGTTTCCTCGTTTTCTCTTCCTCGATTCACTTGAAATCTCACTGAAGCTTGAAAGAGAATAAAATTCACCTCTACCACTTTGCCCTACCCTTCTCCTCCTCTTCTCCTTTCTTCCCTTTCTTTCTATCTTTCTCCTTCTCTCCTTCTCACGGACGTGATCTCCTCTCGAAGACTTAAATCCCTAATTTGTGACTTTAAAATATTCTTCCAAAAGCAATTTCTTAAATTAAATAATCCATCGTTAGTTTAAAGTGGTTTACACTTTCATCCAAGCCTTCATCGTCCATTCTCATGAGACCAAGTCATTTACCCATGATTTAATCATAATCCAGCCATTAAAAAGGTTTAATTGGCTCTCATAATAAAATATCTCCCTTATAAACAGCCTTTATCTCGCCACCTTATACCGCTTTTTTATACTGATTAAACGCCAAAATATTCTATGGTCGTCTAAACTCAAATTAACCATGAATTATTCAAATTAAATCCTTCACAAAGGAATCTGTGCCCGAAATCAATTAAATCGATTTAAAATCATTAACCTGGAATTCTGACACACAGACATTATTATCCGACCATGCCCGGATCGCCGGAAACTATCCAAACGACCCCGCTTCACTCGCTTTCGCTTCTGCTAGACTCTATGATTGATTCTCGACATTTTCGTATTTCCGCCCATCAAAAATTTCAAAGATGCACTCCAATTCTCAAATCCGAAATCACTATTCACTTAAATCTCCCATTATCTTCTAAATATCGGGCCAGTCATGTTAACTCGAAATTTTCTTAAAATCCTTGCAACCCCTCCATCCTGGATAAAATAAGAAAAATCATTATTCATTAGGGCAATCTGGTTACAATTTTCAAAAATTTTCACTTCATACCCAAATGATGTCCGTGAGCGCTCTAAATTTAATCCACTCTCGCTCTATCATTAGACCTCAAACGCTCAATAACTACTATTATAACATTCAATAAGGTTGGGGTTTTACATTTGGAGCATAAAAAAAACATATATATTTTTTTTTAGTTTTTTCATTCATTGAATAAAAAGTTATTTTCATACCCTAAATAATTTCCTCAAAATACAACTAAACATAATTAATATCTTTCAATAAAAATACTTAAATTTAAAACATTAAAAAAAAAAAGTATGAGGAATTGAAAATTTAATTATTTTTTGACAACTAATCACTTTGTTACAATATAGTGAATTGTCCCCATTGGTACTCGAACTCAAAACCCCTCCCTTTCTTAGATGTCTTACCTTTTTAAACTTTGAATACTCTACTAACTGAGCTAAGATATTTACTGAATAAAATTACAAAACTACATAATCGATAAAGAAAAGTTTATATATTTCTTTGAAAAAATATTTCATTTATTTCTGATGTTCACAAAAATAATATATTTTTGAAAATAATTATAAAAAGAAACATGTCCAAATATCTAGTTTTTTGGATTTTACGTTTAAAATATTAAAATAAGGATAATAAATGTAATTTAATCATTATTTTAAAAGAACGATAAGAAAATAGTATAGAGAAAATTTTAAAAATAAAAAAGGAAAAAAAACTAACCTTTTTAGTAGACAGCCCTACACCATTAGCAGGAATATAAACATTTCTCCTATCCTCCATCCCACAATCAATGATGTCCAGCTCTTCGAGATTGTGAAAATTCTTGGAACGTGGGAATGTGACAAAGACATCTCTTACCCGGCACTCTCATCACCATCGCCGTAATATTGGTTAAACTTGGTGAGTTTCTTCAATACTAGTTTTCTTAATTTTTTACTTGCCTCCAAAATCTATTTTCTTCAACTTGGAAAATCTTTTCTAAACCAGCACTCAAATTAGGGGAGAATGAAACTCATTTGAAAACAATAACTAATTGTAAATTAAAGTTGTAATAAACATTAAAATACAAAGTCTATAGAATTCAATAACTCCCAACCACTTTAATACAAAAAAAATAACAATTTCCCTTTTAAATTTGTTTTTCATTCCTATATTTTTAACTTTTTTATTTAGATTACAATAAACTTCTACAGCACTGTTTCTCTTTCTTTTCTTTTTTAATATTAGTGTTAATATTTTTAAAATTAAAAATTGAATTGTAACTTTATTCTTGTTTTCAACTCTGTTATATTTTATTTAAGATCCACGAGTGTTTTTTAAAACTAAATTATAAAATTATTACCTGTGGTGATTGTTTTAAAATTGAAATTAATTAGTCTCCTTAGATGAAATAGAAGACATTTCTCTTTTTTATATTTTCAAAAGTAAAATGTTATCTTAATCATATAACATCTTAACCTGATTTTTCTAACTATAACATTATTATTTGAATTAAAATTTTACTAATTCTCTTTTCCAATTCATTGCAAATATTTAAATTAGCACCCAATATTTTTTCTTTCTAAACTATAATAACAACTACCATTTTTTTACCTTTTTAAAGATATTATTTATATTAATACATTTATCCTTTTAAAATTAAATTTTCACTTTAAATTTTTTATCATTTTTTCAACTTATTTGTAATTTATATTATTCATAATTGTTTATTATTTAAATTTAATTTAATAAAATTATTATTAAAGATTAATGTCCTCTTCTCATACTTTTTTTAAAAAATATTTATTTTTATGGTAAATGTCTCTAAATATTTCAAGTGGCATAAAGAAAAACAAAAAAAAAATATGAGAGAAAACTAACCTTCTCATCTAAGGGCTTCCCACAGTTAATGATATGTAGCTCTTTAATGTGCTCCAAAGCCGTGAACTTGGAAAGAGATAAATGATATGGCATGTTGTCATTCTTGTCCTCGGTAGAAGGTAAGCCTCACTTGTGTAGTTCCTCTAACTTTTAGAATTTCTATTTTTAGAGGATTCCATCATCACTATTAAGTCCTTGATGATCAAACACATATTCTAGGACTTCGTCACCATACACAACTAACTCTTTCAAATTTTGGAAATTGTGTATCAAATGAGATGGGATATGATTTGGCTAAATGCGACAATTGTATATTATTAATATTCGTAATTTGTTAGAGAATTTGTGTTGGGGATGCCATATCTTCTTCAACATGAAAAGATCAAAGAGTGTTAACTCCTCCAGGTTCGGGAATGAAACCTACAATAGAGACACATCATAATACATAACATCATTCGTCATAAATTTATGATAAATATAAAAATATTTCTCAAACATAATTCATTAACTCTCGAATATTCACATCTTCATTCTTGTCATGAGAACATGAGGTCATAAAAATTCTACAAATTAAATTAAAATGAATCATATTTCTTGGTTGGTGGTCAAAAGCTTTGGTTGGCAAAGACAAACAATCATTCATTTATTTCATATATCATAACTATTTTTCACATACGACCATTTATTATTTCTTATTAAATCATAAACATACTTTTAACAATTCATTTTTTAATTCTATTTTTAGTTAAAAATAAATAAATAGTTTTAGGGAGAGATTTAATTTAGTTCTATTACTCCCTTCAAAATATTATTTTAAATTTTTAGAAAGATTTAAAAACACAAGAACTTTTTAAAGTCTCTTATTCAACTTGCGTTTTTTAATCAAATGTCGTGATTCCTCCTTAATTTCCATTATTAAATTAAAATAGTTATTAATTTAATCAAAATATTTGTTTTATTAATACTCTATAAATATGGATATTTTCACTGGTCATTTTAATAAAATAGAATCATCAAAAATTTCTTTATAGCAAAGTATACTATTTTAATTTAATTAGATAAATAAATAAATAAAGTTAATTATTGAAGGAATAAGATAGCGATTTCTTGTTTAAAAAAAAATAGCATTTATTGATGTCAAAAAGATAATGTATTTCTTATTACGCATCACTTATAATAAAATAATAGAAAAACAAAACATATAAATAAATAAAATGACCATTGGTTTTATCTTCTGAATTTAATTAAAAAATTATCCAATCCAATTTCATATTTGATTATTTTTTTTCTTAGAATCATTTGAATTTTTGATAGAACTTATAAAACTATTAATATTTTAAGGTTGTTTATTCAACCTAAACATTAAATATCCACAAATAAAATAATAGTAAATCCTCTTCTATCTATTTATTATCTCATTTATAACACATGTATAAAATGGAATTTAGAATTGAATGTTGGAGGCAACCTAATGTTTCAATTATCATGTAAACTTCTATTTAAAATCTTCTACTTCATTTTTTTTTTTTTGGTGAAAAATAAAATATCACTTAATAAAGAAAAACTTTATAAAATATAAATAAATGTTAAACTAAGAATTAATTACCTAAAGATATTATTCAGAATCCTATATATAACAAATTTATAAAAATACTGGAGTAAACATGCTATGAATGATGCAATTTAATTAAAATATATAAAACATTTAAATCATTTTATTTTAAGCTATTCTTACTATCTGGATAATATAGAAAATGTTGATTGTGATATTTTATTATTACTTATTGTTTTTAAATTTAAAATTTTGTTTAATTAGATTCATTCTTTTTAAAATTCATTTATTATCCATTATATCATGTAAAATTAAAATTAAAATTTATTAGTATTTTTATTTTTATTTACAAATATAACATTTAAATAATATTTTAAATTTTTATGGAATGTTTTTTATAGTATTTTCCCAAAATAGTATGAGAGAAAATTAAAAGAAAAATCGAAGAAAACTAACCTTTTCACCAAAGAGCGCTTCATGTTCTTCGATAGGAATATTAACATTTCCTCCATATTCCACTTCCTCCCCACAAAGATAGATAGATAAACATTTGAGGTTCTGAAAAGTCATAGGCATGGAAGGAGAGAAAAGGCCTCAGGTCGTGCCATTCTCCCTCATTGTTGCATATAATAATACCCTTCACTCTTCTTTAGGTATTCTAACACCAAAATTTCTAACTTTAGATCTCACCATACGTATCACATCCTCAAGATCAAAGACATGTTTTAGATTCCCACACCCGTACCACCTTTATCTCTTTCAAATTCTTGAAGCTTTGGATCAAAGACATGGATGATATCGAGTGAGGTTCTCACAATCATATAATCGTTAGGATTCAGAATTGAGAATGAATCGTGTGGAAGCAGATGCCATATCTCCTTCAATTCACCAAGTCTCGATGAGTTCCAATCTCCAAATTGAGAATAAAACCCGTAATAACACACATTACGATATCAACATCAAAAGTAGTAATAAATATAAACATATTTATTTCCGTGAATGTAATCAATTTCAAACTATTGACATTAGTTATATTTTAAAAGGTCTAAACTTAACTAAAAAATAATCATGTAAAGTCTTAAAAAATTATCCAAAAATAATAAATTATTAATAGAGAATTATTCACTTCTCTAAATAAAATGAGCTATTTAAATAACAAAATTTTTATTTCTATGTTCTTTTTATCTTCATTTTACATTTAAAATTACTAAATCCAATTTCATTTGATTAATTTTTTCTTTGTTAATTCTTTTTTTTTATCTTTGTATTTTTATTAAAGCGTATAAATATTATTACTATTTTAAGGTTTTTTATTCAAACTATGCTTTTTTTTTCTTCAAAGATTCTACAAAAATAATATAATAAATTTTATTTTTCTTTTATATTATCAACTTTAACACATGTATATAGTGGAATTTAAAATTGAATGGAGATAATCTAGTTTTTTCAATTAAAACCGAAAGGAGATAGAGATAGGTAGGGCAAAGCAAAGAAATGATGAAGATAAAAAAAAAAAAAGGATAGAAAATTATGAGTGGTAAAATTTGGAGAATTGACTAGGGATGAAGGTCCTTGATAAGGAGGTGGGTGATCTTCAATTTTGCTTTGATCTTCCACGTATTGACATTTTTTAAAATACAAAATAAAAAAAGAAAGCATATTCCTTTTTTTTCTAAAAAAAAAAAGAAAGAGAGATAAGGAAAATTTTTACAAAGTTTTTTAAAATCGATATTTAAATATTTGAAAAGATGTGATTAATTTTTTATTTGATAACTATAAAAATTAAAATTTATTTTATTCAATGTAAAATACAAAAGGTAAACCGTAAAAGCACTTATCATTCAAACATATATTTATTATCTTTCACTTCATATTTTTTTATTTTGTGAAAGTAAAACGACACCTAAATACCAAAAATATTTTATAAATCAAAATAAATATACAAACAATTTAACGATAACTAATTGACTTAAATATATTATTTGTACATAATTTATATAAAAAAATTTATAAAAATATTGAATTAAACATACTCAGGAATGATAGAATTAATAAACATCTATTCACTTTGCATTAAATCATAGTATTTTGTTCGTTCACAAATTTGTTCTCATCGAAACTCGAACCCCCTTAACCTCCTCCCATCCCTATGTTAGCTTGAGCTCTTAGCCACTTGAACTTGGTCTTATTGGTTAGTGCTCATTATTTTTAAGATTAAAATTTTGATTTAGATTCATTCTTTTTCAAATTCCTTTATAATTTAAGTACTATTAACCATTTTCATTTAAAAGAAAGTATTATTAACCATTTTTATTATGTAAAATTAAATTTTAAATTACTTTAGTATATTTATTATTATTATTATTCATGAGTATAATATTTAAATAATATTTTAAATTTTCCATGGAATATTTTTCATAATATTTCATTAAAAAAATAATATAAGGAGAAACTAAAAGAATATTGGAGAAAACTAACCTCCCCAAGGAAGTGCACTCCATTTTGAACATGATCTGCATCATCATATCCTTGAACATTAAATACATGTCTTAGATTCTCACACGAAAGCACCATTATCCCTTTCAAATTCTTGAAGCTTTGGACCAAGCGATGTGGGATAAGATTGAGTAGATGTTTACAAAATTCCACTCTTAGGATTCGTAAATTGGAGAAAGAATCAAGTGGAAGTTGATGGTGCCATATCTCCTTGATTTTAGGAAGATTGCCGAGATGCAATATCTCCAAATTGGAGAAAAATACCTATAAAATAGTACATCATATCATCAATTGAAAAGTTAGCAAAAATGTAAACATATTTCCTTTGGTAAATGTAATTTATCAATTTCAAGAGGTTGTCATCTTTTACTTTATTTATGTTTTAAAAATCATGTAAAAATCATAGAAAATTTTTTGAAAGAATTAACAATTAAGTTGCAAATAGAAAATTTATAGACTACTGCTTGAATAAAATGTACTATTTCTAATGACCATGGATTATATAGATTCAAATGGTATGCTATTTTAGCTCCTATCAATAAGTTATTATTTTAAACCATATGCACCTCTCTTTCATATGCCATAAAAAATCATGTAAAGATCTTGGAGAATTACAAAAAATAATAATTATTATTATTTGTACAAAATTTATTAACAACTACAATCTATATTTAATAATAAAGTTTTTATTTTAAAAATATAGGAAAAATAACACCAACTCGAATTTTCACTACATTCCATTTCTATCCCGAATAAATTTTTTAAATATATGTAATTTTCATTTTAAGAGCACTTAACATTGGATATCCCTAACCACAACACTAACCTTGAGAATTAAGAAAATAAATTCGTGTTATGAATAAAATAAATAAATTTGAATATTTAGGTTTTAGAAATTTTAAAACTAAAAATAATACTATCGTTTATAAAATTTTGAATTAAAATTTACAAAATCTGAATTTACACTCTAATTAAAATTTAATTATTTAATTAAATAAAAAATTAAATTTTAAGTTTAGAAAATTACATCGAATTATTAGTTTTTCAAATGCAAATTTGATTTTATGAATTAAATATAATTAATTAAAAAATCAATAATTCAAAAATTCAATTTAAACACATTTATAAATTTGTGATAAAAAAACTAAAGAATATGTTTGAATATTCAAAATTTAAATTTTACTAAAATTTTAGTTCGTAATTGTCACATTAAAGTTAATAACTCGTACTTAAAAATCCAAATTCAATACTTTTAAATCATAATTAAAATTCAAAATAAAATTAATTATTTAATTAAATAAATGAATAGATTAAAGAATTAAATTTGGTTTTTGTAAAAATTTGTGTTATCAACTTTAAAATGACAATTTTGGAATAAGAATTTAGAAAAAAGACTTTCAATTTTGAAGATAAAAAATAGGTTTGTTAAATTTTTTAGAAAATGTTTAAATTACGACTTTGGGCAAGATTTTTATTGATTTTTTCCTTTTCAAGAAAAATTATTCATTTTAACTAAGATTTATTTTTTGATTCATAAAATCGTTAGCTTTCAAAAGCTTTAATAATAGACAATCACAAACTTAAAATTTACTTTTTTTAT
Organism: Tetrastigma voinierianum; assembly: GCA_016808115.1. NCBI lineage: Eukaryota > Viridiplantae > Streptophyta > Magnoliopsida > Vitales > Vitaceae > Tetrastigma > Tetrastigma voinierianum. Next base: position 175,651 of record JAEQBH010008511.1, read on the forward strand.
TTAAATAAATAATTAATTTGTAAATTTATAAAAAATTAATTCAAACTTTAAAACTGATAATTATTATTTTACTTTATAGCTCTAAAATTCATTTATTCAAATTTATTTTTATTCATAATATGGATTTATTTTCTAATTCTCAAGATACGTATTGTGGTTACATTATTCGAGACTAAAATGCTATTAAAAATGAAAGTACATATTAAAAACTAAATTTAGTTCAAGATATATTATTAAATGTTATGTTTTTGTTTCACATCGTCATACTTAATATACATTATTCTCCTCTTTTACAAGAATTTTCCTCATTGAAAATTATGTTTATTATAACTATACTATATCATTTGCTAACTAGATATATCAGTTTTTACATTATTGACAAACCATATTAATAGTAAAATAAGAAGGTTTACTAATAGTCTTTTCAAAAAAACTACTGAATAGTATAATGTTATATTTATATTATTTTATTTTGTTTCATCTAAAATTTTGATATTCCCTTTATTTTCATCAATATTTCCTTAATATTTAATGTTATAAATTACAAAAACTTTTTACCTTGCTAAAAACAAAACAAGTAAATGAACAAAATAGAGATTCATTTCAACTCTTTTCCTTTACTATCTTTTTCTTATAAAATTACTAATATCTTAAGATTTTAAAACTCAAATAGTACTCCATTTTTCAAATGATCGAGAGGACTCAGTAAAGGATATACAAAATCTTCATTTCATGTCTCTTCACCACACAAGTTGGTCATATACATATATATATGGCCATTGATCTGTTTTGCATTTATTTTATTTATTAAAAAAGTGATGTAAAAAAAGTAAAATCTATGGAAATCATCTATTAATTAAGTTTGAACATACCGGTAATGAAAATGACATATTGATATCAAAGATTGCCTTCGTGAAATCACACGCCTTGGATGTTGTTTCCAACTCAGAAATAAGTAGCCAAAGTTCACTAGCTTGGCATTTTTTCCAAGCCCTCATGATCTTAATTTAGGAATAGTAATCATAAGTTGATCCCACCACGGTCATCTTCCCAATATTTGTTGCATCCATAGCAATCTTCATCACATCAAGTCGGGAAGGCCTCTACCCATGGAAAGTAAAATATAATCTTTCAATCACATTGACTCCATCGACCAATGTTTTTGTGGGTTATCAAAATGATTTCACTGAATCAATACCAATATTACTCCAACCCCATAACTTAGTTCTATTGTGTCCTCAACACCAAGTGCGACTCCATCCCCTATAGAGTAAGTTTCAAATTACCTTGAGACAAGGTTCTTGATTTTTTAGTATGTTTCTATACTTCAATTTCAAACCCGCCTCATAAATATTGGTGAATAACTTGTTGTTGTGTGATCAAATATCAAATAACTATAAAATTTCACTTCAGAATATGGTAAAACGTACTTGATTTCAAAATCAGAATTACTAAAAATCCATAATTACCTCTTCTAGATCCCTTGATGACGAAACGGATTGTACACCGTTGGAATCGTCTTCGCTAAATCTAGTTAGCACGAAATCTCCTCATAATATTCGAGACGTTTGAGTTAAAACGCTTTTCAGGCATCACAGCTTCGTGTCAGAACTGCCTTCGATGTATCGAAGGCACAAATAGTATGTACCACATACCACATATGAGTATATAGCCTGATTATAAACGACGAGGTGCGCTCAACTCAAATCATACAGGACATATTTATTTAGAGATTGACTGTCATAAAACACAAAAATCCAAATAGTGTTCATCTCCTTCATTAATTCAAAGACAAAACCGTGGAAGCCATTTTTGGGGATGTAGAAGTTTGACATTTTCACTTCTGCAGAGAGCTTCACTTTCCTTGAAATATTACGAAATCAGATCCATGATTTCGATCGGGCAAGATAGAAACGCTCTATCGCGTGAGCAGTCACGCGCGACTTCGGGTTTATGAAGCTTTGACAACCCAAGAGGTAGGATTTTCCACGCGTTTTATTCCCATTTTTAAGTGGTTTTTAATGTTTCGTGGGTTCGAGCTCTTGAGGGAAAGTCATGATCTGGTCCCAAACTCAAATCGAGTTGTTAGAATTTTTGGGATTTGAGACTTGACCATTCGTAAATTAGAATCGTTTGGCCTTTAATTTGGAAATTTGGCATTTAAATCATGTGCTTGATGAATAAATGTCTGAATGAAAGGTCGATCGGTCCTTAAAACATGAATCGAATTGTTTGGAATTCTTGCATTTTCACCTCCGTGATCGTCCGTAGAGTCAAGGCCGTTGTGTGGAGATTTGGTACAAATGTCAAGGTATGCTTGGGCCTGAATGGTTGATTACGGGTTCACTAAGTGAACCGTTGATTTAGGGGATTTTCAGAATAGGTAACCCAGGCTCTACTATTCCCAAACCGTAAGTTCTAAAATGTATTTGCGGAAAATATGCTATTGTCGAGCACTTAATTAAATTGTTTTTGATCATTTAGCCCAAGTGAGCTAATTTTGATGGGATGAAACGCGTATAATTACATGACAGTGATTTTAAATACAGTATATTCATGTTTATATATTTGCATGTGATTAGATCATGATGGAACCGGCATACATGCATTCCATATGCAACGGAACATCCTAGGAATATAGGAATTAGCATGAGACAGCAGGTAAAAATGCACAGTGTGGTGTGCCCAGGAAATATGTCTGAGGGTAGTCTAAAATGTAAGTTATCGGAGGGTAGTCCAAATCAAATAATATATATATCAACCGTCGGAGCGGCCCAGTTGATATTTATTCATCGGAGGGTAGTCCACAAAGAAATAATATATATCAACTGGCTCTGAGCTTTACCTAACTATTATATATCTCACCTATGTTGTCCACTAATAATATAATAATTCTCATAATGAGGTTTAGGCGAGTGTGAGAGAGCTCTGCGGAGGACTGGACTGAAGTTGGTCATGTAGATTCAAGTAGATCACGATTGCTTGTTCGCATAATGGGCCATCAGACCGCACTTAGGTGGTGAGTAGCCCATTTAGGGTGATCTCCATCGAGCTTACCACTCCCGCCGGGACCCCTTTATTTTAAGGTGCACAGGAGATGCGAGGAGACTGGCCATTCCAGAGGTCAGCGCTAGAAGAAAGCCTGATGTGGCTTTGATGTATACATGTATTAGAATGCTTTTCATTTTAATATATGTCAGATGAGAGTAAAACATATTAACTCTTTGTAATCATTGGGTATATAGTTGGATTCATAGCTCAAGATGTATATTTGAAGATCAGCATGGCCCAAGTGGCCATATTTGCATATATTGCATATATTGGATTGTTGGGACAGGTATATGCAAAGCCATACAGTTTTATTCGGGTAGAGCCCCGTACAGTTGAGACTTCACTCATTTATGAAAATACCTGGTCACCCGACATTCACGAGTATTCCGGTTGATCTGCAGTCACCAATTCCTGGGCTTTTAAAGGTCACAACATATCGAGCTTAGGTATACGAATACCTAGGAGCTCTGGGTTTGGGTGATCCACACCACTATGTGGTTCATGTTCTACAGTATGATTACCTAGGAAAGGCACTAATGCAACCAAAGACACAGCATGTGTGTTAGGTGTGACTAATCGTTGTTTGGTGAATGGTGTTTGCCATGTTGTGTGTGGGTTAGAAATGATGTGTGTTTGGTGATTAGCACATGAATGTGTGTAGAAAATGTTTGAGTGGTACAAAGGTACAAAATCGGGGAAAAATTAAGAAAATAAATTTTTAATAAATTTATCGATGAGAATTGAAGAAACAAATTTTAAGAATTTATTTGATGTATTATAAAAAAAAATGATTTTTAGAGATTTGTAGTGATTTTTCCATTGCCGAAATAATTGAAAAAAATTCATTTATAATGAAAAAAAAAAAAAAAAAAAAATTAGAAGTAAAATTTTATGGCCACCATTTTGTGGACTGAGAATGAGGTCAAGGCTTTGCAAAAGGCCACTTACTTCAGTTCGGGCGTGGCCTCCTCGGGCGCAGCCTGTATACAAGGAGCGTCGGGCCAACACAGTTGGGTTTTGTGCATGACTCTGCTGTCTGCCCAACCTTTGGGTTTCAGTCACCAAATGAATGCTCATTATAAAATAAAATTTTTCAAAAAAAAAAATATTTTAAAAAAATTCAAATAAAATCAAATAAATTTTGATAAATTTTTCGAATAAAATTTTCAAAATAAATTTTTGAAAATAAAATTTTGTTGAAAAACAATATTTAAACGCGAAATTGATTATGTGATACACGGGTTATGTGTATGGTTATGTCTCGGCCGTGTTTTGCGCCTGAGACAATCAGATTGAATTACCTACCAAATTGGAAATCGAGATTGCGCGATAGTTGGCAGAGAAACATAATATGTAATGGTGTAACGCGTGATTGAAAAAGTATGAGTTGGTGGGGCGAACAATGACCTTGTGGATTTGACAATGAACGAACAAGAGCCTAAAGTTTTATTTGAATAAAACCACTTAAGTGGTTTAATTTAAAGACCACTTTTTAAAATTACGTCGCCATGGTTGTCAAGTCTATCAAAAGTGTATCGCTAGTCGACCGAAATGAAAGTGACATTCTCGTTGCCATGTTAATCGTGTGTAAATGGTTAGTAGAGGGCGAGGACGAGAACGCCCATTTCGGTACGTGTCAGCACAATTAGTGCTCGATTAGCGACTTTGCCGAAATGTGAGGTACATAAATAATGCTATAGCACAAAATGGGTATAAATAGCTTAGATAAGAAGATCCTAAGAACCCTTGTGAGGCTTGAGTGGCATATCATCCTCCGACATTCATAGGGGGAAAAAGATCCGATGGTGGTATACCATGTGTTCACAGCAGATCGAAAGTGTTAGAGGCATGGAGATTTACCTCGACGCGACCCTGATTAGACTAGTCTGCTCTAACTAGAGGCAGAATGAGGCTCAAATATGGGCGGAAATGGGCGACTCTAGAGACCTAGAGGAAGTCGTTGTGATGTGAATTCTCCCTAGGATTAGGCGAATAGGCACGATATGTCGAGGTTGGGCGAAGTTAGAGATCCTTTGGGACACTACTCACAAGTGGACCCGGTGATTTCATGGACATGTCAGACCCCGAGGTCATCCCATACGGATCGACCGAGAATAATGGCTCGCATCGACGGAGCGCAGTACTGACACCGCCTACACACAAGACTCAGACCCAGTTGGTATCGTGGGACAAGTATGATATTTCGCCTCAAACAAGATATGAGTCCAAAGGCCGTGATTAGTCATGGGTTATTAGCGAGTTTACTCCTAGAGGACTGAAAGTGGACTAGACTCTAGATCTACCTCGAAAAGGTGTGAGTATGTGGATGTTTTCCAGATGAGCTACCTGGACTACCTCCACATAGGGATGTAGACTTTGGTATCGAGTTACACCCCCAGCACTTAACCATCTCTATGATTCCAAAGATGTGATGGCAACCCGCTGAGTCATGAACCAAAGTCCAGCCACAGAGCTATCGACAGCGGGTTTATTGGATCGAAAGACTTCACCAATGTAATACTTGGTTTAGCCATAAGAAGAGGGCAAGACCTTCGACAGGTACTGATTGTCGATTAGCTTAATCGGGTTACATCCGTAATCGATAATTCGCTATCGAGGATCGATGATTATTCGATCAGCTGAGAGGAGCATTGACCCATGATAGACCTTCGCTACCGGGTTACCATCGGGCCGAGGATTGCGGATACTGATATCCCTAAGAGGCCACAGACGCTGCTATGGGCACTTCGAAGTTACAGCGATGCTCCTTCGATTGACATCGCGCCGGGCGCATTCATGGATCTCTAGGGTGTTCTAACCTTATCTAGATCACTTTGTTGTGAATCTTCATGGATGAACATCTACTCCTACCAGAGCGGGAGCATGAGAATCACTGAGATTGTTTTACAACGCAAGAGACCATCGCTGTACGCTAAGTTCAGTATGCGAAGCTTGGGCTTACCGAGGTGAGGAGTTCAGACATGTGGTGTTAGTATTAGGAGTGTCAATGACCCAGAAAAAGGTCGAGGTAGCGATGCGTTGAAAAGACAATGTCAATCTCGAGATACGTAGCTGATCGTCAATACAGACATGAGAAACGGGCTAAAGTTGTCCATTCGAGACAGATCGTGAAGTTCACCAACTGATACGTAATCTACGGTCGGGACGGCCCCGCCATAGAGAAATCGAGGATACTGAACACTCGGATACGAGCGCCAGGAGAAGAGTAGGGACACCTTTCCTAGTTCGGGAAGAGGTAGAAGACTTCGTCATGCTAGTTTCGCGGCTGGGGCCAGGATTTGAGCATGAGGACGGATCGCCCCTGCATGTGGATCCCAAGACTCGGACAACACCGGGCCCCATTTGGCTAGAGAACAGAGAGTATATAGCTTCATTCCTCCACAATTCTAGTAAGGGTTGGGAGGAACTAGTTTCGCTTCGAGGTGCTATACAAGCACTTCCAACACCTGACAAAGCCAGGCGGTCAAAGTGTGGGTCAAAGTCGTGGATAGATCAGGTTACGCAACAGGCTGCAGCTTTAATCTTAGGTGGTGCACCTATCAAGTTGTCAGATCATCAAAGCGATACACTGATGAAGTTGACAACCATCGAGTTGTCGGCATCAGATCTGAACGTTGTCATGCACCACACAACATTGGATTGGGCTAAGTTAAGGCCTTAGAGAAGCCGAAGATAATGTCTTCCCTAGGTGTGGTGAGAGTTGACTTGATAAGCCTGGGATTATGAGCGAGATCTCTGATTCGCTCATGGTGGACCCCAGATAAGGTATCACAATATGGCATTATCAGGTTCGTGTGCACCAGAACATCGCGTCGAGCCCGGGTGTGGGTGCAGTTTATGTCATTCACCACTTTGGTGAGTGTAATGGAGTTTGGTTTTTAGGACTACGTCCAGTGAAGACTCATAGTTTGAATCAGAAACGAAGAGCCAAGCTGTGTCGAAGAGTTGTGTTGCTCGAGATGAAAAATGACATCGACAAGGTTATCACACACTAGAGTTGAGTGATGTGAGCCTGGAGGACTCGAAAATGAAACACACCTTATTACGGTTATCACGCAGAATTTCAGAGTCGAGTGATGTGAGCTCCGGGGTGACTCGGAGGCTTGAATACCCCTTCGAAATTTCATCGATGTCATAAGTCGATGCGGTTCTGGGTGGAATGGATGATATGCATGGCATGGATCAGGCCGACACCATTGGATTGTCGCTGATCGCGACCTCGGGAGAGGTTAGCCAAGCACACCAAGCAAGGTCAGGTGGTTACGTATGGATTACTTACGTTGTAGGGCATGTCATGTAACATGTGTCCTCGGATCATGGGCGGCAGAGGATTAATTACCTCGCGGATTCGCTTATAACAACGCTTATCGCGAGTGTAAATGAATGGCACCATATGAGGTATCAGAGTAGAGGCCACAGAGTCACCGTTGTGATAATCGAAGGTGGGAGTAGAGGATCCATCACGCGTCCGGGATTTGATTAGAGACACCTCCGTGAAGGTGAAATTGACACATACTGGCCTTCTCACGGGCCAGTGGCCCGCGTAAGAGCTATATAGGATGTACCGACGCTCTACTTAGCCTCGAGGTCAGGATCACGCCTTCTTGAAGGTGATACCAAGAGCGGAGTGGTCGTTCCTGGCAGTTTTAGCCATCGCCGAGGTTCAATCACCTTTCGAGATACTCTAAAGGATGTGCACCAGGCGTAATTTGCTAGCGCACCAAAGATGTCGTGTCCACGCTTCACGCCCACGCCCGAAGATATACCCGATCCACTACGCGCTGGACGGGGACAGTGTAGACGACACTGATGGGACCTTCGAGGAGGACCGTTGTGCATTGTTGATAGCCGGATCTGTCTTGCGACGCAAGACCGTGAGGCTAGGTGAGAGTGCTGGCAGCACCGCGGGAGTGGAGGAAATAACGCGAGTCATGAGACACAATGGCCACCTATCCCTTCTTGTTTCGGGATGAAGGTACGTAGTTTAGTCGTTTAAGAATTAAATGACTAGTTTACATGCATGATAGAGTGCACGTTGCATATGCATGTGTTTGATAAAGATCGTTTCGAATTTCGGGACGAAATTCCTTTTAAGGAGGGGAGAATGTAAGACCCGAGAAATTTCAATTTCAGAAATAAGGGTAAAATCGTAATTTCGATTTCAAAATTGTAATTACGGTTAAAAATCCATACTAATTTCTTATCTCTACGACGTAAACGGATTACCGTTGGAATCGCCTCACAAATCTAGTTAGCACGTAAAATTTCATAATAATATTCTCGAGACAAATTTCTGGAGTTGGCATCGCTTTTCTCGGCGCATCGCGTCGGTCGTGAACCTGGGCTCGATGCGACGAAAGGCACAAATAGCATGTACTCATATACCATAAGTGGTATGAGTATATAAATGATGAAATGGACTAGCCGAGGTAAGGCCGACTTCAAATCAGAAGAGAGGACATATTAATATTTAGAGATTTGATTTAAGTCATAAAAGACAAAAAATCAAATAGTGTTCATCTCCCTTCATTAATCAAAGACAAAACCGTGGAAAGCCATTTTTGGGGATTTGTGTTTTCGACATTTCATCTCTGCAGAGAGAGTCTCCGACTCTCTAGAAATACACGAAATCGACCGCTGATTTCGACTGGCAAGAAGGGAACGCTCACGCGGAGCGCTACGCGCGACCCGTTTGCGTAGCTTTTTGACAACTCCAAGAGGTAGGATTTTCCTCACGGCGTTTTATTCCCATTTTAAGGGTTTTTCATGTTTCTGGGTTTGAGGCCGTGAGGGGTTGCTTTGATCGGTCCCAAAACTCAAATCGTAGTTGTTAGAATTTTTCGGATTTTTTGAGAGACCGTGATCGTCCAGAAAATTTGTGGACTGTTTGGGCCTTTAATTTTGGAAATTCTGGCATTTAAATCATGTGCTTGATGTGAATAAATGCTCGAATGGTCGCTGATCATCCAAACACTGACCGAATTGTTCGGAATTCGTGATTTTTCTCACTCGCGGATCGCCCGCAGAGCCGGGTGCTGTTTGTGTGGAGATTCGCATAAAATGCTTGCTCGTATGCTTTGTGGCCGGGAATGGCCGTGGATTACTGCTCACTAAGAACCGTTGATTTGTGATTTTTCGGGAATAGTAATCGAGGGTTTCACTATTCCCGAAACCGTGTTCTAAAATGTATTTTTGTGAAAATATGCGTTGGTCGAGTAATTTAAAATTAAATTGTTTCGTTTTGATCATTAGCCCATGAGCTAATTTTGATGGGATGAAATGTATAATCGCATAACATGATTGTGTGATTTTAATTACGCGAAAGATATTCACAAGTATATATTTCCAGACAAAGGATTAGATCGCTACGGAACCGCATACATGTATTCCATATGCACCGAACATCCTAGGAATATAGGAATTAGTGCATGAGATGAGTCTGTAGAAACAAGGTTCTGAGGGTAGTCTAAAATGTAAGTTATCTGAGGGTAGTCCAAATCAATATATATATCAACCATTTGAGCGCCCAAATTTTTTGATATTTATTCATCTGAGAGAAATTCATTAAAGAAATAAATATACTCAACTGCCTGAGCCCAATTGATATATATTCATCTATGGTTGTCCACTAATAATATAATAATTCTCATACGAGGCTTAAAGTAGTGTGAGAGAAGCCCAAGGAGGACTCTGATCCGAGTTGGTCATGTGTATTATCTCGCAGATCACGATTGCTTGAATGTGTGTTTAATTCGGGAACACAGACCGCTTAGGTGGTGAGTAGCCCATTTTAGTGGTGATTCTCCCATCGAGCTTTAGCTCACCCCGCGTGGATCCCTTTATTTTAAGGTGTACAGGGAGCATGCGAGGAGACGGTCAGTCTCTAGAGGTCGAGCGCTAAGAAAGTTTCTGGATGTGCTTGATGTATACATGTATTAGAATGCTTTTCATTTTAATATATGTTGTATGAGAGCAAAACATATTAACTCTTGTAACTACTGGGTATATAGTTATCCATAGCTCCAGATGTATATTGAGTACTCGTTATGGGCCCAAGTATTATATATTCGTATATATCAAGATATATTGATTGTCAGACAGTATATGTGTTTATACAAGTTTTGTATTCAGTAGAGCTCCCCGCACAAAGAGACTCTCGCCTGATTGCGGAAAATGTCTAGGTCACCCGATTCACGAGTATTCCGCGGTCGACGGGTAGTCAACTGACCTCCGCTTTCAGGGGGCGCTACAAATATATCCGCTTGGTACCAACTCCGTTGTTTGGTATTTTTACCTCGATCGTCTCTAAACTATGCGCATTATTCAATTCCGATAAACAAGCATCAAGCATTCCATCGTAAACTTCATCAACTCCGCCATTCTAAAACTAGATTTCATGAACAAACATTCTAATCGAGACAAGCTTGATAAGATACCCCGCGGAATTACTTTAAGCTCCTTCGCACAGTTCAAATCCAACAACCTTAGACGCGGGCCAATGGTGTCTATTTCAGAGGCAGTTGTTGGACTTCTAACTCACCATGCTAAGAACTTGTAGTTTCTTTAGCTCTCCAATATAGCCATGTCTCCCCAACTCGCACCTATCTAGACATAATGTTCAAGATTTATGTAGGATTGAAGCGTTGAAGGAAGTGTCGGGAAATGCATTCTGCATAAGGCTAAAACTTTGAGTTGACCTATCACTAAAGAACGTGTTTGGGATAGTATTCAAGGAAGCACCACTATCTCTTTGCAATATAAAAAATTGAAGTTTCGGACATACCAGCTTGGGAGGAAGCTCGGACATAGCTTTGCAATATAAAGAGAAGAATTTGGATTCATCTTCAATCTTTGTCCAGTCTTGATCAGATGGAACATCTTCTACAACCTTAAATTGATGATATCCCTGATAATAATCAGCAACATCACGAACAAGATCATGCATCCGAACACTCTTATGATCACCATCCATGAAAAGCAACCTGAGGCTCCTACCCAACCGCCCCATCATCTTCGCATCGCTAAGTAACAAGCTTCAGGCTGAGGGTTTTTACCAATGTAACTAGTTTATATATAGCTCCTCCCACGAATCACGCTAGCCAAAGAAATTCAAACCCGTAAAGATACCTAACATTTGATCCATTGAAATATCACCATAATAGCTCAAGCAACCACAAAGTAAGAACAAGGATTTGACTTCACGCTTTTCGTGTCCATTATAGCCCACCTGCATAATGAGTATACATTTTCCTCCATTCCTCTTATATCGATTGGTGCACAACTCCTCGCTCATCCAAGGCATTCTTCCATGCAAAAGAACATTTTCATCTTCAATGCCACAGAATCGTTACAATTGTAATCTAGACCCCCACATACATCAAGTACCTTAATTACCGTGGGTCGTAATTGTCCTCTCAACAAAATCAATTGCCATATTCTTGTGCAAATGCTGCTTCTTCCTTGTAAAGGTTGAATTCGAAACGCAGGCTCCCACTCCCATGTCTTTGAGCAATAGATTTGCATCTCTAGAAACTAACACTAGTTTGCATATTGTCCGAATCATCCGTGGAAAGGAATTCCAACTTTCTCCAAATTTTCTTCCACATGTCATCCAAGATAATAAGAATCTTCTCTTTCTTCCAGTTCTTCCTCTTTCTTCGACGACTCTCTTTCTCCCGCTCCTTCTTTTTCTCGCAGCCTCGCTCGCCCATCCCCGCTCAGATCCATCCTTCCCTAAATCGAAGCCTAACATATCCGCTAGCTAATAATTCTTGGCAATCCCTTCTTCGCCTTTTCGAATCTCGAGTCCAGGATGTTACATCTATAAAGATATATGTGGTGAATCAGATTGTGTTGCTTAGCTTGTCGAGCTACTTGTTCGACCACATGGTTTTGCCGAGACCGCCATCCCACATACCCAATCACCTGCCTTATCATCTTCAAGGCATCCATACGTCGCTCAAAGTGGAGTCTCGACCAAAAACATTCATATCCTTAAACGTTGCACTGTGGGAAGGACATCAGATGAGATTCCATCGTGGAAATTATGGTCGCTTGATCCCAACAATAACCTCGCGCCTTCTTGTATGCTTCTCTCGCTGCCGATAACGTGTGATGAGATTAGGGCACCACCATTCAAATGTTTTCATGTTTTGATCATCGCCATCAAGACAAATATCTCTCGCTCCCCGTGATCTCGATCAACCCATCCACCCGCCTCGAACAAACTGGTCTCGATTTCATCCCCTTTTCCTGGGTGGTCATCAACGCTATTTGGCCGATCATTCCTCGTCCCGCCTTCAACTTGGTTGCGGTTTTTCACATGACTGCTGTGAGCAAAACAGATAACCGAGTCAAGGCCCAATAGTGGGCAACCAAGCACTTAAACTTTCCCAAGAACGGCATTAACGATCTCGCCATTTCGTCTCTCAAGTACTGATTCGATTTGGATTTGGGAAAACAATTGGGAAGTGCGAAAAGTCACCAACAATTGATGCAAAGGTGACCCAAAAAGGAGAACAGTGGAGGTTTTTTTTTTTTTGAATCTGGTTTGTTGAAACTAAGGGAAACGAGAAACAATGTATGGAAAAAAGCTTATAATTTCATGCAAGCAGATCTCAAAAAAGGCTAACTGGAGATTTTTTTTTTTTTTTTTGGAATTTGGTTTTGTTGAAAACAAAGGAAGGAAACAAAGGAAGAATAGGAAGAAAC